>APFE031653491.1:295719-307850 GCA_000404065.3 Pinus taeda
AGAGTTGTAGGAGAGAGGAGTGAAAAATCTCAGATCTGGGGGATTATTGAGGATTTTCCTTTTGTATATTGAATTATGCATGAAGAACAAAGCTTGCACTATTGTGGCTCTAGTTTTGAAGGCAGAAATTCAAAGCAATGTAAAGGGCTGTTGGAGACCAAGGACAGAGGAATGGATGCAATAAAATTGGTATTTCTAATACTACTGTTTCAGATATCAGTTTTAATGTTATGGTGATATGAATGTGTCATTTTATTCATGTTTGTGCACTATTGTTTATATGGGTAATTTGTCACAATCTCGTTATTATGTATCTCTGTTTTTATGGATTAATTTCTCATTTCAGAGTAACTATTTACTCTGAAATCTATCTTATGAAACCAATTTATTGAATGATAATGTGTTGTGAACTATTTCCACATATCATTATTCAATTATTGGATTTATTGATTTGGTAATCAATATCATTTTGTGAATTACTTCCTGAATGTTGTTGGTTTATTATTTCAGTTTTAAGGTCTCAATAGAATGTGTTTTGACAACCATAATATCAGTTAATTGAACTACTTCATTAACTTGATATTCATTATAAACAAGACATATTTAAATCCCAATATTTTAATTATCTTGCTCTTAGTTGGGTTAGATCTATATCTGCCTAATTAAGATAGGATTTAGATTAGTTTCTTTTATTTGTATCATAGAATAAACTTGTATTTAGAGTAAATCTACATTCTTAAGTCCTCTCCTCAAAGAGGCAAAACTTTAGTTGTGGCTTGGCTGAGCCCAAATCAGCTTAAGGGTCATTCTCTTGCCTGATCAACAAGAAGAAGTGATCTGATGTCCCTGTCTATTGGTAGTCAAAGATACATTATAAACCAATAGCAATAGGGAGAAGGTAACTGGACCTAGATGAACAGTCGGAGCCACCACACCAAACGGAAAAGGAGCTGCTTTTAAGGTCCGGACTGGGTGGTTATCCCCCAATGTTGTTGCAGCGATTTTCGAGGCATCAACACATAGCCATATAAATTAAATGGCTAGGAAACACAGATAAACATCAATCCATGATAACCAACATATCACTAGGTAGGTGGTCTCAATATGCCCAATGGGAAACCAAATATTTTTTATCACCTACCAATAAAGTAATTAACCCAAGATTTAAAAAGTATCAACAGTTCTAGCATCACTAAAGTGTCTACAACAGTTCTGTAAAACCAAAAACTTTGAATATTTAGTCTCAAGAATCTTAGGAGGTAATAGGCGTTGGATCTCTTACTCTAAAACCTGGAGGGACAAGCGATGCAAGTTCACACTAAAAATGGAACTCAATGTGTGCTAATCTCACGTCAATCTTCTCTAAACACACCTTCTAATTATGCTGGACTCTTTCGACATTAGCCAATTGTTGAAAATTGTGGTACCCATGGTCGGTATTTTCATCCTGAAAGGAAATTAAAAACAAATAACATAACAGATCAAACAAGAAATTTATCGATTATATTTTTTTTTGAGATAGCAAAAAATCATTCGATTTTGAAAAGTGTTGATTTAGAGAATTTTTTTTTTAGCATATTTTAACACTTTAAATTTTCTTATGTATCAAGTATGAACATTTTTTTTAAATGTTAGTGATTTTCATGTTGATTTTGAAAAATGTTGATGCTACATCAACCCCCTTTTTTTAGAGGGCTTATTTTTGACACTTTAAATTTTCTTATGTATCAAGTATGAACATTTTTTTTTTTTTAATTTTTTTTTAAATGTAAGTGATTTTCATGCTGATTATGAAAAGTGTTAATGCAACATCAACCCTTTTTTTAGAGTGTTTATTTTTGACACTTTAATTTTTGTAATGTATTAAGTGTAGATATTTTTTTTAAATGTTGGTGGTTTTCATGCGGATTTTTAAAAACATCAACAATTTTTTTTAAGGCATATTTTTGACACTTAAAATTTTCTTATGTCCTAACTATGCACATTTTTTTTTCAAATGTTGATTATTTAACTAATTTTCAAGTTGTCTTATTACTCTTCTTGTTTTTCATCCTAAGATGTTTGTTTTTTAAGGGTTTTCCAAATATGAGTTTTTTGTTTTTCTTTGCAATATTTTTTTTTTTATAATGAAACTTTTTAATTTTTTTGCAATGTTTAAAAAATAATAATAACATTAATATTTTGAGGTTAAGATTTTTTACATATTTATATATCATTAATAAATACCTCATTGCACATAAAATAATTGTCACTAACAAATAATAATTTTAATCACTCAATAAAAAATCCACATTTTGCATATGTCTACATATGTTAATAAAAGATGTTGATGAAAGATTTTTTTTTTTTTTTTTTTGAGATAATTTTGTTTTTATGAATTTTTATATGCAAAGATGATGACATTTAAAGTAAAAAAAAGATTGATTTAGATAAAAATTAGTAAATATAAAAAAAATACAATTAACAAAAAAAATCCTAAAAGAAAAAAGAAAAAAAAATACAAGTATATTTTAAAAAACAAACAAACATTGAAAAAAACATAACAAATAAGGAAAAATATTAAAATAAAAATAGATTAAAACATTTTTTTTACAAAAATTAAAAAAAGATCATTAAAAAAAATTGAAAAATAAAAACATTAAAAAACACATTAAAAAAGTAATTAAAAAATAAATAAATAATTAAAAAAATTAAAAAACAAAAGCCCCACAAGCCATGGGCGGGTAGGGACCATTTTCGGAATCAACCTATCTCGTCGAGGGCTCGTGGGGCCTCGGGGTTGGGCGGGGGAGGCAAGGGGTGAGCTACATGAATCGACCATGGCCGTCTAGGGCCTGTCGGGCCCCGGCACAGCTTTCCCACACCCAGGCCCAAGACCCTGGGCGGCCAAGGCCAATTTCGAGAATCAACCTTGGCCACCCACGATCCATGAGACTCTATTTTTTAAATGTTTTTAAATTTTTAATTTTTTTAATGATTTTTAATGTGAGTATTTTTTGCTAATATTTTTTTAAAACAAAGCCGTTTTAATATTTTTTTTATGTTTATTGTTTTTTAATTTTATTTTGATGTATTAGTCATTTTTTTTATTTTGATATTTTTTATTTTGCTCCAAGGATAAACCACATTAGTTGGTTTGTAACGTCAACCAAATCCTAATGATGTGATTATTCCGAAAGACATTTATCTACATTATGGATCACAAAGCCTTAGATCTAACATGTTTTTATTTGTTTGTTTGTGTTTTATTTTTATTATTATAAATTATCTCGTTTTGTTTTTATTTTATTAATGTGTATTTTCTCTATATATATATTTTCAATATTTTTTTATTTATTTTATTTGTTTATTTAACTTTTTATTTTTTATAAGTTAGTGTGTTTTTTTTTTGTCTTTCTATATATATTTCTTTTATATTTGACATGTTTTTGGGTCATTTTTTTTATTACTTATTATTTTTGTTAAATTTTGTGTCTTTTGTTTTTGTTTTTGTTTTGTATTTTTCATTTTTTTTAGCAAGTCTGCATCGATGCTCGACTAGCAACCCGATGCCCTAATGTGTCAATTTGATAGCTTATTTTAAAGTTTTAGTTATAATGGATCGAGTGTGCCCCTACAATGTGTCAATTTCATGGTTGGTCTTTAAGTTTTTATTACAATGAGTCAAATTCACCTACAATGCGTGTCAATTTGATGGTTGATTTTTAATTTTTTGTTGCAATGTGTCAAGTTGTTTTAGGCTAAGATTTTTAAATTGCTATACTTCTATCATTTAAAAAGTAAATTACACTTAGTATAATGACTCTTTTATTTAGGTGTTCATTTTTAAAGCTTTTAGTCTAATTTATTTATTTATTTATTTTTTTTTTTTAATTTATTATTATTTTATTTATTTATTTATTATTTTATTTTATTTTATTTATTTTTATTTATTATTTTTTTTTTTATTTTTTTTTTTTTTTTTTTTTTTTTTTTTTTTTTTTTCGTAATGCCATGCTTTGAAATATGTTAAAATTTAAGGTTTTTTGTAATTATAATATTTGGTTTTAATTCCATGGTTGAAAATCTGTCAAAATTTAAAGGTTTTTCTAAGTCATGATATTTTATCTTTAATGCTATGGTTGAAAACAATTACAAGTATTTTTTCTTTAGCACCATGGCTGAATTTTTTTGGAATTTTAAGGTTTTTCAAAGACGTGATATTTTATCTTTAATTTCATGCCTAAAAATCGTTGTAATTTTAAAGATTTTCAAATATGTGATATTTGATCTTTAATGACATGTTTGAAAATCATTGGAATTTTAAGGTTTTTCGAAGTCATGATATTTCATCTTTAACGTCATTATTAAAAAATGTTGAAAATTTACCAAAAAAAACCATTATTTCAACATCAACACATTTCGTTTTTAGGGTGTTTTTTGCACAAAAAAAATCGTTTTTATTGACATTTACTGCCATATTTAAAAAACGTTGAAAATTTACAAAAAAAAAAACTAAAATAAAATAAAATAAATCATTTTCGGTTTTTTTTTTTTGGAGTTCTCGTTTGATCAATAATTTTGTTAAATTCAAATTTAATTTTGGCTCCTAAAGTTGACAAGTTGGCTTCACTAAAAGTCAAGTTTGTTGGGCCCCCTAGAAGCACCCATTTGACCCCCTATGATGAATATATTTTTTTATATATGTGTGTGTGTGTGTGTGACAATTTCTCTTGATTTGAGCAATTCGTTGAGCATATTTTCTCTCTATTTTCTACGAGCTACAGAAGGACAAAATATCATGATGGAAAGGAGGCTTGTCTATTAATATTGATTTGTGGCCCATGCTAGAAAAAAACAACATGGTATCAGAGCCTAGTTCATTGAGCAATGGAGAGAAAACGAATCCATATTCCTCTGAGATTTTTTTTTTTTTTTTTTTTGGGTCCGAAATTCCTCTGTATAATTGGTCTGAAATTCTTTTGTGGCTATAGTTCGAGTTACAGGCCTTTGTGGTAAAGAAGAATCACATTCTATGATCTCAGGATTTCTGTTATACGAATTCTATCAACACCTGTCTTTGAGGATTGCGCTCACACTCATGTAGCCTTGACGAATTGTTATGAGTTTCTTGTCTCTGTGGTTCAGACCTATTCATATGGGTCAGTAGCTTGAAATCAATGGTTGGAATTACCTTTCTTATGGCTCGTATTTTATAATAATAACTTGCATATGTATATAGCTCTGTTGCTCGATTTCTATACCTATGTTGTTGGAATTTTAGTAACTCGCATTTTGTATTTCTGCTATCCTTGTGGCTTGTTACAATGGTCTGCATTCTATGTCTTTGTGGTAGCCCTTTTATATGGATCATTGTGTATAATTTATGAATCTTTGTTCATGCTATTTTATGTATGCTCACTCTTGTCATCTCATAGGCTCACACTACAATGGTTGGTTAATGTCTCTTTGTAGAAGACCCTAACCTCTGTTGACGTGTAGAATACCCTATTGATATGAAGACACTTATATCTTTGTGATGCACCTTTGTTGATTTGTAGAAGCTCGAATTTTTCTATAATTTCTGTGATACTATGACTACAATATATGTGATGCTAATCGATCTCCTTAATTTAAAGCAATTATGTAATGTGAAGGATCTAGTGACCTTATTCTCTATCGAAAAGAAAATCTTATTCTCGATGATGTTATGAAAAACCCAATCTCTCTAATGAGAAGACTATAATCATTGTCACGCGAAAAAGAAGACTATGATCTTTGCCATGCAAGAAGATTTGATCTTTGTTAATGCGAAGAAGATGTACTCTCTATTGATTTGAAAAATACCAAATCAATGACTCTAATCTCCATAATGCAAAGAAGACTACAATTATGCGAAGAAGCCAATCATATTTCTTGATGTGAGAATCCTATATTAGAGAAGTATGTGATATCTATGATGCAGTGATATAAAGTATACTTTTTTGTGATCTGATTAAGTAAGGTACCCTCATTCTCTAATGAGAAGACATAATCTTTGTAAAGCGGAAAAATAAGACTGGTCTCTGTGATGCAAGATCTTAAATCTTTGTGATTCAAAGTGGAATTAACTTATGTGATGCGAAGTCCTAATTTTTGTGATGCGAGAGGTCTATAATATGTTGACAATCACCATGCAATTATGATACAGTGACCTTGTTATTATGATACACGAAGACAATGACTTGTTTATGATACATGATGATGTTGACTTGTTTATGTTACAGGAATGATAGTAACCTTTGGTGTATGGTAGTATATCTTCGAGGATGAAATTAGACAATGATAGTGATGACACTTATTCCTATGAAACCCTAGTCTATGCATGATGATGTGGGTGAAGTTGTCATACAAGTTGGATGCCATATGAAGTTGAAAAACATGGAAAATGATTGCAAATATGAGTGGGTTGGTAGATTGATTAGGGTTTGAAGTTAAAACCTAAGTTCAAATTACAAACCCTAGCCAAATAAATATTAACCTTACATCGATGTAAAGGATTGATATAATGTTGGGCTTATGAATTGATTGCTAAAATATCTAACATCTTGATGTTGAGGGTTTTTTTGTTTTTTGTTTTTTGTTTTTTTGTTTTTTGTTTTTTGTTTTTTTTGTTTTTTGTTTTTTTGTTTTTTTATTGTTTTTTTGTTTTGTTTTGTTTTTGTTTTGTTTTGTTTTGTTTTGTTTTGTTTTGTTTTGTTTTTTTTTTTTTTTAACTATTCTATTATATACAAAACCAGATTACAATTACAAGCATGCTGTCTGAAAGATCCAGCTGCCTAAAAGAATGGCAGCTTGGAACAACCATTTGTAGCAGAAAAAGAGGGCGAACCTGTTCATTCCCTCACAGGGGTGATGGTAAACGGTAGAAACTCTCCTGTGCAGGGGAGGACAGAAAAATTGACACAGAGAGGCCATCCAAACATTACTAGAACTGACCTTACACCGCAGCGTTGGCATTTTTCCACATTGACACATTGACACAAAAAATAATTTGACACGAAGACATGTCAGAGACATTTGGACACATGGACATAACCAAAAAGAAAGGAATAAACAGAATCCCTTCTGAGCAACATGACCTAAGACCTTGCAGCAGATTAGTCTTCCGGCACCTCCTCCACAATTGGGCACCATCCATATTCTTATGCTTCCTGAGCTTGGCCCTCTTTCGCTTCGGTCACTTTGGGCTTCGTCTAGACTTCCTCCGTCTGAAGGTGTGGCCGTTCCGTTTCCTTCCCCTTGTCCGCAGAGGGCAGTTCGTAGCTTTCGCAATATCGACTGGTGCAGTGAACTCTTGAGGAGCACTGGTTCCACCCTCGTCTTGGGCTTCATCAATGAAAAGGACAGAGACGTGGGCGTTGATCCGAGGGCAATTCAAAGGGCTATTGAAGGTGAAGACAACTGAGCCGAAAAAAGGCGAAGACGAAGACCCAGGTGAGCTTGCCTCCAGATATTGGCTGTGCCCAAGAGGGCTAGCACCTCCCAAATGAGGGCAATGGAAATGGCAGTGGCAGTCGGGAAAGGTCTCCGCCTCGGCTGAAGGGCGTGAGGACCCTCCTCAGTTGGAGCCACGAAGACTCAACATATGCTGTCGAGGCTTGACCATATTAACGAGGATATACAGAGCTAAATTGGGATGCAGAAAGCCGAGAGGAGCGTAGACAGGCTGGGCAATCAAACCAGGGCTGGAATTTGTCAGCACCAGAGGCGGCATAAGAACCCCAGACCCTACCCAAATGAACATGGTAACTCCTGTGTTGCTATTGTATATAATATCGTTTCGTCTGCCTCGAAGCTCGCCCTCCATTAAGAAGGTCTACAAGAGTGCCGCGGAGCCGAGCTCTGTTGCGTAGTCCAAAGTGGACGGAGCGTAAATGCTCCTTGGATGCCGTCCCCTGACATTTAAATCAAACCTCCGGAAATGTCCCTCTCCACCGGTGTTCAGGTCACCTTTGCGCATGGCGGGCAGGTGGCCTCCCCTGCACGCCCGTCCCATCACCTTAATCGTGCTGTTTTGCACCTGCATCCGGGGCATCTTGATGTTGAGGTTGATTTGCAGGTTGGATTCTAATAGGACTCAAGATTAAGAGGGAGTGGTCTTGATCAAGATACGTTTCTTATATCTCTTTTATTGTTTTAATTATTTCTGACATTGGATTGTTTATTATTTGTAAACCATAGGTATGGTTTGTAAAAGGAAATCAAAGGTTTATGGACCATTATGTTTGATTGATAACACTTTATGTTGGATAGTTGGCATTCCCTGGATGGCTAGTGGCATTGAGTGTTTTGGCATTGATGTTAACAACCATGGGGGAGATGTGTTGGAAAATTGGCATTGTTTGACAGTTGGCAAGTGTGTTGGCATTGATGTCAACTAGACTAACATTGAGGTTGCTAGCAACAAATGTTGGCATTGATTTGCGTGGTGTGTCAAGCTTAGGGGGAGTCCTATGGTTGTTGCAGTCTTTTGTAGAGAATCATCATAGTAGCAGGCTTATGGGAGAAGTTATAATACTATGACTATGATGGTTGGGAGCCCTTGATTTTGGAGGAAATTCTACCCCATGTGTTTAGCTTAAATTCCCTTGGAAATGGCATAGTTGGATATTCCTTGGAAAGATCTTTCCAATGGTATGCTGAAGTCCATAAATGACCTCCTGGATTGAAATTTATTGTCATTCAAAGTAAGGTTCCCCACGGTCAAATTTGCAAAGCCTGGAAGCCCAAAACTATTTTAATAAGTGAGAAGGGACAATCTTGAGCGGGGTCAACTGGAACAATGCCCAGAATCTTGGAAGCCAATTAACAACTAGTGGGAATAATGTCTGAAATCCCATATGTTTATTAATAAGCAACACGAGATAGCGTGGAGTCAGGCTAGCAGGGAATGACAATTATTAGACCACCAATCAATGAAACCTATAATAGAGATTACCTGGATGTCGGAAGCACAGAGGTTTATTAAAAACAATGCGGTATAGCATGGAGTTGGGCTAGCAGGGAACGACAATTGACAGACTGCTAGTCGATGGAACACGTAACAGAGATTGCTCAGAAAGTTGAGCCCAAAAGCAATTTTAATTAGGAGTAGAGCATTTTTAGTGGGGATGACAGGCTGGAGGTTTTGTTTATAAGATGAAAACACGTGGAATGTGGGTCAATGTGGAGGTCTTCATTTCAATGTTGCACACATGTTGGCTAAGTTGGAAGCCCGCAAGCCTGTAAGGTGTATGCAATTCATTTTAAAGAAGTTACGGGAATGCGGTCATCTGAGCTCCAACTCAGTAGCGACACACACACACACACATATATATACGCATATGGGTGGGGCCCTATGGATGTTAATGTGACAATTTTATGTGTTTGGTGACCATAGGCCTTTTGGATAATAATAAGGAAAAATGGCACCGTAGGTGTATGGTTCAAGGAATGGATGAGCTTATGCCATATTAGGGGTTCTCTATAGATCTAAGGGGTTAGCACCTATGGATATGAATGAGTTGGTTCCATCCATATTTGGTGGTTATGCCAAATTAGCTATTTTCCATAATTAGGTATGGAAGGAAAAATGGTTAAGGACATATTATTGAATGGCTGGAATGAGTCGACATCTCTTGGGAATTGTGTGCCATATTTGGCAGATGCGCCAACTTGGCTATTCACCATAAGTTGTATGCATGCATTGACGGTCCAGAAGTTGGTTTGCAGAAAAGTGTTGGGTTAAGATAGAAAGGTCCATGATTACACAAATGCATTAATGTAGTTAATGGTGATTGTCAAATGTGGGAGACTGAGACTGAGAGGACCATGATTTGCAGAGGTAGCAGTTGACTCCATAAAATCCATGCTTGAGCTTTCTTGCATGCCATGAAGAACTAAATGGATAACATGGATAAGTGAAGATGCTCTCATCACAATCCAGGAGAGCCATGCCTGAAGTACAATTTGAGCTATGTGAAAAATTAAGAACGAATGGAGAACCAGCTTATTTTTGCAGACATATTTCATGAACAATACTAAAGTGTGTAGGTTGACTAAGATTTAATTCTCAATGTGGAGAAGTGCTCAGAACCCATTCTTATGTTTAATGTAGATGGGGTGGCCAAGTAATTTGATGCAATAGTAAAATGAAGATCCTCGTTGTAGTTATGAGATTAATCATGTAGACTTTTCTTATGCAGTATGGGAATCCATGCAAGAGTATGCACTTAGGCAACATTAATGAGAACATAGAAAACATTTTTCCCTGTGCAGTAGAGGAAAAAAATCCATGATTGCAGTTGTGCAAGGTGGGGGAACGTAACATAGTTTAGAGAGTTGAGTGGTGAGATCTATGGGTAAGTGTTGTTGAGAAGAGAACAAGTGTACCTGCACTACATAGATAGGCTGAGAATGCATATGCAGAAGAAAGAGGCCAAGAGAGTGCCTGAGCTATTGTGAGAGGCCGAGAGAGCCTGTGGAACACAAAGGGCTAAGCAGATCTATGTTGTTGAAGGTCAAGAACTACTATGTGCCTAATGAATGAGGGTCGAGAATAGTGAATTGTTGCAGTGTGAGCATAGAGTGTTGTGCGGGGCAAATAAAAGTGTATGCTGCTGAGTATGAATGAAGGTTGTTGAGTAGAATAGAGGGATAAATACAAAGGATGTTATGAAACCGACTCACAAAAAGATAGAAAAGAAATATAAACGCCTTAGAATTCAACCTCTTCGAGGGGGCAACCTCCTTTACATTACACAATTGAACAATTATTGGATGATACAAATGACAAGACCTCCTTTCTCTATATAGGAGTCATAATATAATCAGAGTCGACATAACAATAATAATATAAGGGAACAGTAATAACAATAGTGGGCTTCTATGGGGCACAATAATAAAAATATGAAGGCTACATGGGAACAACAATATAATAAGGGGGTTTCACTAATAACAATAGGGGTTACACTAGTAGTATAGGGACCTAACATGCCCCTCTCCTTCAAAAGTGTTGTCCTCAATGCTTGAGTAGTTCTGGATTCTTCTGTATAAAGTTATCATCCATCCATGTGGAATCTTCATTGGGTAAGTTCTTCCACTTGATGAGATACTCTGAAATTGATCGATTTCGTAGCAGTTGATTTCTCGGTTTTGTGACTGCTTTAGGTTCCAATATGATTTTTCCTTCCTTGTCAAGTTCTGGAAACATTGTTTGAACTGGGATCTTCTGCAACTTTTGAATGAGTTCCCACCCTGCTTCTTCATTCTTCCATTCATCCCTTGCTTCATTTATCGAATTTGGTTGGATAATTATACCAACCTCTAGCATTTCTACAACCATATGTTCAATTTCACTCCTTTGGGCATATGGATATTCATAAGGCCTGATTTTTGGAGGAACACTTCCTGGAATCAAATGAATAGCATGATCATGATCAAAAATAGGTGGGAGGCCTTTGGGAGTCTCAAATACCTTGGAATGACTGTCCAAGACTTTTTGGAGATTTGGAGAAATAAATGATTTCGATGTGGGAACCTTTAGCAAACATAATTGTGCAATTACGCCTCTTTGTTCTTTCTTTAGAAGCTTTGTCATTCCGTTAGATCTGATTATCTTTCTTGGTTTCCTTGTGATACCCCTTAATCTAACTTCCTTTCCTTCCGAAGAAAATTTCATGAGAAGTTCTTGAAAATTAAAAGCTATTTTACCCAAGGATTGTAGCCATTGGACTCCTAGTACAACATCAACACCACCCATTGGAATGGACAACATTGGGCTATTCAATACATATTCTACCATGGATAGCTTGATATTATGGCACTTTCCAGAGAAATTTATGGTTCCACCACTTGCAACCATCACTTGAAACTCTGGTGCTAGATATAGGAAGTAATTCAATTCCTTGGCTATCTTACAATGAATAAAATTATGGGTACTGCCCGAATCAATCAACACTATTACCTTTTTCTTCTTGATATGCCCTTTTATCTTGATAGTTTGAGTTGTGGTAATTCCGGCCAATGCATTACAAGATATGGTCAGATTCATTTCTTCTTTCTCTAGGGTTTGTTCCTGGTGTATATCCTCTTCTTTTAATGTTTCTTGTTCCTTTTCTTCCTCCTCTTCA
>APFE031653491.1:308031-330226 GCA_000404065.3 Pinus taeda
TTCCTCCTCTTCACAATCTATGTAAAATAATTTCTTCTCAGCACACTTATGACCTTTAGTGTATTTTCTATCACAACTGTAACAAAGCCCTTTTTCTATTTTTTCTTCCAATTGGTGTGGTGTTAACCTTGTAGGTTGTGTAACGCTAGGGGAAACAACACTTCCATATTTATAGTTGTGAGAGGTAGGCTTCCTTGTTGCCATAATTTTGCTTTCCATTTTTCTTGTCAACTTGAATGCCTTCTCTAATGAATCAGGTTCCCAAAGGCGAACCTCATGTTGGATGTTATCCTTTAAAGTCCCTATGAACACATCAATCCTATGTTCCTCTAGAATATCTTTTACCCTTATATTCAATTTTTGGAAGTCTCAATGCTGCTCCATCATTGAAACCCTTTTTGTATGAGGTTTATCAATTGGCTAAAAAAAATGTTGCTTTTTGTATCCTCATAATGTGCTATCATTTCTTCCGTAAAAATTGCCCAAGTGACAATTTGTTTACGAGAGCAAAGCCATTGATACCATACAAACTGATTTGGTTCCAATATAAAGTTGCAATGCATACCTTTTCTGTGTTTTGCACATTATGGAGATCGAAAAATTGCTCCATCTGTAGTGTCCATGCTACGGGATCCTTGGCATAGAACTTCCTCATATCGATATTTGGGACATGGTGGGTCTTCAATCCAACGTTAGAGTCTATGAAATCATGATTAACCTTTCTTTTGTTCTCATCATGAGTTTCCTTTGCTACCCTTTCACCATTAGTAAGCATTTCTTGTAGCAACTTAGTCAAATCTATCTTCAAATATTCCATGTTGCCTTTCAGTTTTTCTTCTATACCATCCATCTTAGCGTTCATGCCATTCATCTTAGCTTCCACGCCATCCATCTTAACTTGCACGCCATTCATATTAGCTTCCACGCCATTCATCTTAGCTTCCATGCCTTTCTTTAAACCATCAATCTTAGCTTCTGTTACCTTTTGTGAGAGTGAAATTTGTTGCACTCGGTCTCGTAATTTTTATATATCATGTTGTATTTCTTCCTCTTCATCATGATTCATGCTAGAGCTTTCGGGTTGCTTACTAGGTGTTTCTATTTTCTTTCTTCAGGGCATCAATTAATGATAATTATGCTTCATTATGCCCTTTGAACTTCAAACTAATTTTTTCAACCCAAACTTATGCAAAATTTTAAAAATACTACACACCTTTTTTCGCTTTGTAGAAGCTTGATATTGAATCTGTTGTATCTCTGTAATTGCGGATCTCCAAGGTCTGAAATTCCTTCCTGCAGTAGCCCTCTGAGTCCTCTTTTCAAAGCCACCAGTTTGATCAAAATTGGACTCTCCAAGAAAGAGTTATGCCCAATCTCCTAAGATGACCTGATTATATAATGTTTCAGTAGAGCGAACTTCTATGACATACCACATGTCACTGTTTTGACCTTCGTATCTGAAAAATTTACACAGAACACTACAATCCATCCTATTTTTGTAACTTCTTACAAAATTTCAATCTGATACTGAGAGAGAAAGTTATGATGATTTTCCCAAGGTCACCTGTTTAGAATGTAATTCGGGAGTTTGCAAAAATCCTAACTTCCTCAGAATATATCTCCCAAAATGTAGTGAGACAAGATCTGAAATTCATACCCAAGCTTCACCAAGGTTTCGGCTCAAATGGGTTTTAATTTCAGATTTTGAACCTTCATAGAAAAAAATTATAGCTAAAATTCCATGATGACCTGTTTGAGATGAAATTCTGGAGCTTGCAAAAACCATAACTTCCTTAGATCATATCTACAAAAATATAGTGAGACAAGATTTGGAATTTGGACCTGAGGTTCAATTTCTTCTCAATTAAGGTTTTTTTTTAGCTTCTGAAACTTAGTAGCGAAAAAGTTATAGTGAAAATGCCATGATGACCTGTTTGGAGCAGCGAAACCCTAAAATCCAAAGCTCTGATACCAAATGTTATGAAACCGACTCACAAAAAGATAGAAAAGAAATATAAATGCCTTAGAATTTAGTCTCTTCGAGTGGGCAACCTCCTTTACATTACAAAAATGAACAATTCTTGGATGATGCAAATGAAAAGACCTCTTTTTTATATATAGTAGTCTAAGGGGTCATAATATAATCAGAGCCGACATAACAATAATAATATAAGGGCACAACAATAACAATAGTGGGCTTCTATGGGGCACAATAATAACAATATGGAGACTACATGGGCACAACAATATAATAAGGGGGTTTCATTAATAACAATACGTTTACACTAGTAGTATAGGGACCTAACAAAGGAGAACATAGAGATGAAAATATGAAGAGAGGTTTATATTTACACTAAGTATTATTTCCTTATTGAGTGTGGGTTCAAGCCTGCAAACAAGGGAGTTGGTGCTTCCATCTAGTCAATGTCTTAGTAGAGCTTGGGGGTTGGTGCCTCCTGCAAGTTGGTGCTTGCATAAATCCAAGGAGTTGCAAGTTGGTGCTTCTAGTAAGCTGATCATGTGTCTACAAAAGAAGGGAGTTGGTGCTTCCTGCTAGTGGGTGTTAGAAAACAATCATGGGAGTTGGTTCTTCCTGTGAGTGGTGGCTCACAAACAAACATTGATGTAATAGAATAGGAGCTCTTATTTACATCACAATAACAAATAAGATTTGGTGGTTTTTCTCCTGGAAGGGTTTCCACGTTAAATATTGGTGTCTCATGTGTATGTTTCTCATGGTGTGTGCCTTCATGTGTTGATTTGTATTGCTATTAAATAATGTATTGTTGTTGGTGACATGAATGGTTGCCCTGTTTGAATGAGAAAATATAAATTAGCATAAAAAGTTAAAGTTAGCCTTAATATTGATTCACCCCCATCCTCTCAGTATTAACATTGTTTCCAACAATTTAGTGTTGATGTATACTTCTTGATGATATATTCCTTATTAATATGACTCCTTGATGATGTGATGATATGTAATCCTTGACCATGATGATGTGGATTCTTTGATGATGACGTGGATGAGATTGGACTCCTTTATGATAAGGTTGAACTCCTTGATGGCATAATGATGATCATGGTGATAATGGATGATGAGGATTCTTTGATGATGACTTGGAAAAAATTGAACTTCTTGATGATATGGTTGAACTTATTTATGACATAATGAATAGTTGGATTTCTAATGGAACATTTGATCAATTGTTGGAATCCACCATGGCTACTTTTTCGCTTTTAAGCAGGTTGAAGATTATGTAAGAAGCTTGGAATGACTGAGGATCCCTTTGAGAGGGAGCATTAGTTTGGTAACATTATCAGGTTACTATAAGACCTATGTGGTTGGGGAGTTTGGTTTTGAGGCTTGTAGTCATAAGGTACAAATTTCATCTCTCCTTGAGAGGAGATTGATGGTGTACAAATTTCATCTCTCCTTGCGAGGAGATTAATGGTGTACTATTTTCATCTCTCCATGAGAGGAGATTGATGGTGTACTGTTTTCATCTCTCCATGGGAAGAGATTGATGGTGTATTATTTTCATCTCTACTGAGAGGAGATTGATGGTGTACAAAATTCCTCTCTCCATGGGAGGATATTGATGGTGTACTATTTTCATCTCTCCATGGGAGGATATTGATAGTATATTGTTTTCATCTCTCCATGAGAGGATATTGATGGTGTATCGTTTTCATCTCTCCTGAGAGGATATTGATGGTGTGTAATTTTCATCTTTCCCTGTGAGGAGATCGATGGTGTACTATTTTCATCTCTCCATGAGAGGAGATTGATGGTGTATTGTTTTCATCTCTCCGTGAGATGAGATTGATGGTGTATTGTTTTCGTCTCTCCCTTCATGAGGAGATTGATGGTATTTTCATCTCTCTGATTATGAGACCTGTGGTATGGTCAGGGATGTTGATGGTGTGATCCCTTCCTTGGATGTTCCGTGATACCTATGATTTGGTAGGGAAGGTTGAGTCATGTTTGAGAGATAGTATTGTGTTATGGCCTCATGAACAATGTTATTTAGTTTGATGCTATCAAATTTCCTTATGTTAAGACTAATCTCTCCCTTCAGTGTTTCGTGAGACCTCTGATATGGTTGGGGAGATTGACCGTGTGAGAGAGAGAATGAAAAGTACTTCCTTGTCTAAGAGGGAGTGTTGAAAATTGTGGTATCCATGGTCGGTATTTTCATCCTAGAAATAAATTAAAAAAAAATGAATTTAATGTTACCTCCTAAAGATGACAAGTTGGATCCACTAAAATTCAAGTCGGTTGGGTCCTCTAGTGGCACCCATTCAACCCCCTATGATGACTATATATATGTGATAATTTCTCCTCATTTGAGCAATTCATTGAGCATCTTTTCTCTTTGTTTTCTATGAGCTATAGAAGAACAAGTATGATGAAACCTTAGGATGGAAAGGAGGCTTTTCTATTAGTATTGATATGTCTCCAATGCTAGAAAAAAAATAGCACCGAGCTAGCAAGAACGTTATAATTTCTGCTTGCTTATCCTTCAACACCCTTCTCAAAAGGGTATTCATCTGCTAGTATAAATCCATGGCTAAGAAAAAATATATCATTCTTCCTCGGGTGGTCCTCAGGTCAAGAATACATGGTGATATGTCCTCCATGATTTCAAAATCTGATAGATTCTGTCTATCTAGAAATATAAGTGTCTCCAATTGGCGAATTTCACTATGAGTTTCAAGGGGAATTGCTACATGGTAAGTATCAACAACACCCTGAGCCTATTGTTATTCAGTTGCGGCCTTGGGGGCCACAACCTCCCCCCTGCCTACTATGTATGCACTTTTGTTGCATGCTTCGCTAGTAAAAATAACACCTAAGGTTTTTAATCAATGGATACAATCCCGACCAAGAGAAACCATGAACCCCACCCCAGTTGAAGCAAGGGTTCCCAAAGACTAGATGATAGGTGGATGACAGAGCCACGACACAAGAAATGAACCACAAAATTATGGTAAAGTGGCCACTCCTATACAAGTTACACCAAGCAGAGCGGGTTGATAAAAACCACCCAGACACACATCTACAATTAAACCCCTAACAACTCCACACCAAGACAACCAATAAACCCCAAGGGTGGTGGGAGGTTACCAGAATAATAGCCTCAAGCATGTACAAACTAACCATAAACTACAAGATGCCTCCACAGAGGAAGAATAATGATAATTAAACTAGGTTCCCCTCCTAGATTACAAATTAGACCCACTATCAAAACACTGAGAGCATAAATGAGACTGTAGATACAAATACCAACCCTCAGAAAATCAAACTAAGAAAATTTTATAAAAAAACCATGAAGATGAATAAAAATATTATGAGGAAGAATTATTACCCTAGTTCTTCTAGCCAAAAGGAACTCCACAATCAGGTTAGAAGAAGCCCCACCAATGTCACAAAGATAAGCAATCGAAGAGTGGTGAATAAAGTATTGCTAATGATTAGGCCTTTTCCTTCCCCTCCCCAATCGAATAATTCTAACATACGTGCAACACTTTAAAACGTCGTGATAACCCAAATAATTGTTCTATTGATAGGAATTACCCAACATATCCTTCATTTGCGTAAAGGCTGGGGGTATCTTCGAACAACGTCCACTAGACTTTCCTACTGACCTTCTCTCTTGAAGTGGGCGGTCAATCTAGGGTCTTTCAACATTACCAAAAATACTAAATTTGCTGCTCATAAACCACATATGTTCCAAATTATTAACCGCTTTCACACATCTCATTCACATACAAATGCATTCAAGGGGAAACCACACCACCCCCCTATTAACTCCTTGCGTTGTATCAAGGTGGTGAGCATGTTCTCCCAACCCATTACCATTCTTGAAATTCACCCTCATTGGGGGACTAATTATAATTTTATTTCATTTATTATTATTATTATTAATTATAAAATGAAGTCATATATACATTTAACAATATTTTTAACCATGGAAATTCACCCTCACTTTACTATAGAGACTCTTGTTGGCTTAGGGGGTCCTGACCCAGGTTCGGAGTTAGTTGCACCAACCAACAAAACCCTACACTGCTGGCCCTTTCGGCAACAACCCAAGTAGCGCAGGCTGCAGTCTCACTCGAAGCAGTATTGGGGGATGCAAGAACCAAGTTTTTGCATCCATAGACTAGTTTGATGTCTTCCAGTGCCTTAGATCTGCTTCCACATAGATCGCTAGACTTCTAGGGCTCTTTTACTGTAACTAGGTTAAATCTACTTCCAGACCTTCGCGAAGGTCCACAATCAGTCCTTGTGGACCTTGAACAGTTGATTCACCTACTTTCGCACATCAAAAAGCAACCCTAGATCGGAGTTCGCATAGATCTACTTAAGTAGTCAGAAAACATAAGAGAAATAGCTTCTAACTTCGCGGAAGTGGATAACCATTTATTTAATCTATTATTAAGACAGATTCAGTGAATTCGCGTAGCATTCATTCAATATTTTAGAAAACATATCATTAATCAACAACATGTAACATAAACATATTTAAGGTAAATACTCAGTAATTCTTCAAAAAATTGTCTTTATTGATCTTCAATTCACCAATTACAGACTCTTCTTACCCTGCGCACACAGTTGCAGGGGTCCACGCACTCAGTTGCGGACTCTACCTAGGCCTCCTGTGCACTCAGCTTCAGGAGAATTCCTTTCTCTACCTAAGCGAAGGAAGCAAAGCCTTCCTGCCTTAGCTCTTGCCCAAGACAACAAAACTCTTCGATGTACCCAATTCTCTATAAAAAACTATCTCTAAGACTTGCTAAGGCTCAATTATTTATAGCTTTCCTAATACAATACCATGGCCTCCGCCTCATGGGTGAGTCTTCAAAACTAACCAAAAACAAGGGGCTAAGGCCCCTTTGACTCTATCTATCTGTGCACTTCACATCCACATTTTGCAGAGACTTTACATCTTTTACAAAATTCTTTACAAAAAATGACTAAGTTAATTCAATTCTACCCCTAGGGACCACATCCCAACAGGCCCCTAACACAAATATCATGACTCGCCCTCGAGTCAGTTAGCTGGTTGTTCCACTTTCTGGTGGAGATTTTTGAATGCCTTGGTTAATATCTAAAGCTCTGCAGTACTTTGTTCTGCTGCTTGTTGTACGTCCTGGACTAGTTTCTCTTTGGTTGTCCCCTCTACTGCAAGTTGCGTACTCCTCTGGGTCTGCTGCATGGCCTTCAACTTCTCATGAATGTTTTGTGAAAGTTGTTTGGCTTCCTCTATCCAGGGATGAAGTTGGTCTCATAGCAAGGAATGATTTTTCTGCAACTTCTGGATTCATATCAACATCGCCTTTCCTTCCTGCAAGCGTGTGAAGTGCTGGATTGGCGCCAACATCTATGCCGTCATACTTGTTAGTGTCAGTCTTTACAGCCTTCCTCCAGTGATCAAATGTGCTCTTACATAGTGATTTTGAAGTGTCAAGGTCAAATTTTGTCATTTCAGTGAGTCTTCAAGCAAAATTTGGTCACTAGGCATTAGGTCTAGGGTTTGCTTTCACTCCTTCTAAAGTTGTCCAAATGATCTATGTCACTATTCAGCTGAGTCTATCATCATTCATAGGGTTGTCATTATCATGTTAGTGTCTAATGAGTCATTTTACATCTTGTTCATGCTTCAGTTGTGCCTTGGCAAGTTCATTTCCCTCTCCTAGGGTTTTGAAGCCAATTTCTCTTGGACGGTCAAATCAATGGAAAAACTTGTTTTCTGATGTTCATACACCTTCCCCTATCCTTAAAGTACCATATTATACACTTCCCAACACTCAGATTCCCCAAAATCCTCATTTTTGCACAAACCCTAGTTTCTAGCTACAACCTGGCAATTTTCTAGGTTTGGCCTGTGATTTGCCCTTTTGGACCCCTTCCCCTCACTCAATCTCTGAGATTCCACTTTCCCCTGCTGCCTAACATCCCTCCCTACTCTCAAAAATTTCCCCAATAATTTAGAAGCCCCTTATCCCATTCATTTCGCTTCATTTCGACCAAATCCCTTGTTCCACACATCGGGATAAGTTTCACTAAAATGATGTTTCTGAGCAATAAAAGATGATTTTTTGAACATTGAGAGAGGTTTTTGTCCACCACATGCCAAGGAAGAAAAACCTCCTTCACTTTTTACACAGGTGTCATGGTTTGAGAGAAATGTCAAGAATACCGTTGCCTCAGGAGAATCAAAGGCACCAAGGACGGTTGGCCAAAACACAAAAACGAAGGAAAACGCCCGATCCACTCCAAATTTTGGCCAAAGCCTCTTTGGCTGAGCATGGTACTTGATTGGGGACTCCCAGCCCAAATTTCAAGAAATTTGGAGAAAATTTTGTCATTTGTGATTTTTTTGTGCCATTTACAGGTTTTTCCCGTGTCATGTCCGCGTCCCGAGCGCGGATGTTTTGAAGGACTGCTCGGAATTTTGAAAACTTGGCATTTTTGGAAAGGGCATGCAAAGAGAAAAATTACCAATACTTGGGAGAAGCTTGATTTTGAGATTTGAGCCTCCAAAAGCTCAAAATACATCAAAAAAATGACTTTCTGCCCACTTTTTGAGTTGCAGAAAGTGACCTTGGGAGAAATGGTTTTTGAGGGGGCAAAACAACTCCAAATTCAGAAATTCCACTTGGGATGGAAAGTAGACAGGCCAAGCTTTCCAATGAGCTATCTTGCACTTGATTTGGACCAGTGGAACCCACTCACAAGTTGCTGCAAAGGTGCGCAGACACGAGAGACAGGGGGCGCGGACATGAGAGCAAACTTTGCCAGAATTGATTTTTTTTGGTCAAAAAACACTGTTTTGACTATGGTTGATTATTTTTACTTGTAGATGATGGATAAATGTAATATTTTCATGGCACTTTGATAGATTTTACCTCTCTTTACTCTTCTAGAAGCTTCCTTGATGTAAAAAGTGAATAATTAATGCATGAATCAGTTAGCTAAGTAATAGAGGCAAGTTGTTGAGCTGCCTATTATCTAGTGCTTAGTTTGGAATTAGTTCAAACTGCTCCTAGAAGGATGATCTCGACCCCTAGAGGCAAGGGAAGAGGTTAGCTTGCCTATATTATGTGTTTTATTAGTCATTTTGAGAGGTTGGAAGGTTGGACTCTTGTGGGAGAAAGTTTCATTGTATATTGTACATCTATCTTTGCAATTTCAAGAGGAAGAAGGCCAGGGTTTTGCAGACATCCTTGTGGATTCTTGTGGATTGTAGTGTTGATGGTGTGTTCTCTACATGTTCTTGTAAGTTTGTTTATGTATTCTACATCTCTCTTTTGCTTCTATTTGGACAGATGAAGTGGTAAAGTTTGAATACATGCTTTGACATGCTCAGCTTTTTAGTTTGTTCAAAATTTATGTTTTCTGCTATCTAGAGAGGATTCAAATGGTTGTTTGCCCTCTTTAGCTCCTTCTCTATCATCCCTGATCATCCATCTCAGATTAAGGCATCAGCGCTCACTCCTACCTTGCCCCAAAGATCCCCCTGCAAAAACTGTGCTCAATCCCCGCACCCTGAATTGCATTCCCTCCAATTTCCACCAAAAAACCAAAAATCTTTAAATCAACCCCCCTTATCAATTTACTAGCCTAAAATCTTTATTCCTAATTGGTCAACTTATCATATTGAAAGATCTACCGAAATCTGACCCGAGAGAGCCTTCTCATACCTCGTAGGGCTAGCTACGAGGTGAAATGGTTTGATGTAGCCTTGAGAGTTTGTCTATCTCAGCCTAGGTGAATTCCAAGCGCTAACAATATTGATCTCATCTTATTGGTGTTGCGCTTCCCTGATCTTTGTGTTCAACTATTGCAGTGTAGGATCCTCCTGCAGTATATCCATAGGCCCATTGCCTCAGTGAATAGCTGGTCGCAACCCTGAACTGCGACATCTAGTTGACCCATGGAATATTTTATAGATGCGCCTCTTTGTTCCAAAAATTTTGGCGGTGTGGTTGGTTGAAGTTTGAGCTTGAGTTCGAATATCTCCATCTGGAAGTCAAAAGTGACTCGCCCAACCTCATCTTTGGCATCGTGCACCGCGACTGCTAACTTCTTGACTTTGGTTTTGTCCTGTGCATCATTTGGGATATGCAATTCTAGAACTATTTGACAGGCCGCTTGCTCAATTACTGTCTCTGGGTGTGCGCTTCGCACTTGCATCTCATCTTTCTCCTTCAGAACCTGTATCTTTTCCTCGTACATCTGCGCATTGTTGAATTTTCATTCACTGTGGACTGCAAGGGCGCGCTTCTCCCGGATCTGCAAAGTCAATAAAAACCCTTCGTTGAATTCATCCCATTCTGCAGTGTCGTGGCAGAGCTCTGTTTCGAGATACCAGTTCACAGGGATAGTATCCAAGGTATGACAAAATATATGTACCCATTCTGGCTGTGGTTCCATCCACCATGCCGTAGTCCACTTTTTCAGGTGATCGCATGGATCATCCTTCCCATTATACTTCTTAGTCATTCTTGTATTAGCATGCCCAAATCGTAACTTCATCATTCTCCTGTAATCTCGCCACCCAACAAAACTATCCTTATGTGTACCCCACCATAGTGTGGGTGTAGCATGCAATGCCAACTCCAATGGTTAAAAACGGTGGTCTTTAGGGACTTCGCCCTAAAATTAATATAGAAACATATCTACGTCAGTCAAGCCATCATAATAAGGTAACTTTCTTACCTCTGACGAAACATAGCGCAACGAATTCGTCATCATATTGCAACGTAATGTAGATACTTCATGTAAGCAGTTTTGCCAATGCTCTAATTATTCATCTGAGTCAGAAGTGCAGGAACTCTCTCGATCCCTTGTGATCCGTCCATCCACAGTTGGATTGATATAATCCTGATCTTGTGTTGTTATCTTGTAGATTTGATCCAACTCATCGTCACTTTCTACGTAATTGCAGTCCCGTTCAGTATAGTGTGCCCCTTCTGCATGATCTAGTGGCACTATAACCCTGACTGACTTCCTCTCAAAAGACATTGTTCTCCTCTTCAAATTAATGACCCCATTCATATCAATAGCCCAGTTGATTCTTAGGAGCGCAGGGTAGGGATTATTGTCATCAACAATTTCGATAACTTCAAAGTCTGCTAATGCACTCACACCTTCGATATCAACTGTTACTCCATATAATCATCCCATAGGGATGATTTTCTGTTGATTTTCCATCCCGAGTTGAATTGGAGACCATTGCAGTGCAGGTCTCCCCATTCTTTCCCATGTCTTTTTCAGTAGAACATTCACATCAGACCCTAGATCTGAAATGACCTGATCCATTTCATAATCACCTATCTGCGTGGTTAGTTGCATCTCACGTCCTATTCGTGCCTTATGCTTACCACTCTTTCTTACCATGCACTTCTCCATAGGATTCTTTTCCTTATTGGTGCACTTTCCTATTAAGTCTTGCAATCCTTCCATAACCTTTCTGTCATGCAGTAACTTCATGAAAGTCTCCAAGAAAGTGTTGAGCATGGAAGGATCAACCTCTTGTGTCACACTGGTCTTTGGTGTCTTGTCCTGGCTTCCTGAGGTGGAGGCCTCAGTGAAGCTCTTCTTGGCTTCCATAAATGTTTCCTTGGTGCGATTAAGGGCAAAGGCAACTTCTTTCTCAGGAGCTTTGTGGACCCATCCATCTTCTTCAGGCTGCTTACCTTTATCTGTTCCAGTCGACATTCCGCTCCTTAGTACAATATTAATGCTCTAATCCTCCTTATGGGGCTCAACCCTCATCATTTGCAAATTCTGCATGGGTTGCTGAGGCTGTGTTTTCTTCTCTTGCATTTTAGTGATTAGCACAGGACATTATTCTATGGCATGGTTGAATTTTCTACAATATTGACATGAAGGGTATGTAGGATTCAGGCAATCTCGCACGAATGGCCCCATGTTGTCTGCAGTTGTGGCAGATAATCTGACCATGACCTCTACCAGGTCCTCATCCTTGTCCTCGGCCTTGAAAACCCTCCTGCGGTCCTCCTGCACCTTGATTTGGAGGCCAAGTTTTTGCTTGCATACGTTAAGTAAGGGTTCTTTCCATCATCAGATCATAACTTCGACAATGGCACTCATCACGGCCCACAAATTTGTAGAAATTGCAGAACAATTGTTGGGGTGTCTGAACAAACTTCTGAAGTAAGTGGCAATTATCCATCGCATGTTGCCCAGTGACTTGAAAAATGGCACACCATAGCGCAGCTCCCGTGCTTGGCCCAACTGGGGCTTCTGGCTTCACGGGGACTGGCCCCCCCATAATATAATTAGCGTAGACAGGACAATGATCTTTATCGTGCCCGTGGCCTTTGCACTTCAAGCACCAAACCTCTGCACGCACTTCTAGTTTAGTCTCCCTTTCTTTCTTTAAACTCTGTAATTCTAGGTGCAGACTCGCTAACTGCGAGTGAATCTGTTGAACCCCTAGGTTCGTATCATGAATAGGTGATGTGTGCAACCTCATCGTGATCTCCAAGGCTTTTGTCTGCATTGTTATCTTCTGCTGTGACAGAGCAATTCTTAAATGCGGCAAAAGCGATGTGATAAACCAGTCACGATGTTGGCTATCTGAGATTTGCATGTTAGCCTGTCTAATCTAGCACTTCAACCTCTGATCAAAGTCCCAAGGTGTCTCCTCAAATCTCATTAGGATCTCCCTAAATTCAATAATCAACTGCGCCTCAGATTTAGGTTTACTAAATTCTTTGTTCAAAGTTGTATGAGTCTCTGCTAACGATGCATGAGGATTGTGAGCACAATACTTAATGTACCAAGTTAGCGCGTGATCTTGCAAGGCGGTAACTAACTGCACCTTCTTTATATTATCATCAGTGATTTGCTGCGTTGTCCATAGATCGTTTGCAACAAACTAGAACTGCTCTGGATCTTCTCTTCCGATGCCCTTGAAGATTGACATCTTCATTGCATTCACCATGTTGAATGGTGGCGGTGGAGGTGGAGGTGTGGGTGAAGGTGTATGCGGTGGAGGTGGAGTCGATGGATGATGTGGTCTAGGAATACCCTGAGTTATTAGTTGACCAATGCTTCGTGACATAGTCTACACCGCCCCTTCATCGTCACTTGAAGGAGGTCCAAGCAATGGGCTTTGCTTTGGTCCTAATTCTTCATGATTTCTAAAGAATATTCCACTTCGTGTAGCTCCAAAAATCAAGGTAGTGGCATTATCCACTTTTCACACAACAACATCTTAATCCAAGTAGTCAATGACCTGACATACTTACCCCGCGGTCCTTTGAAGAATTTCTGTTCCACTTCACTATAGCTAATTGATGTGTCTACTACAAATTCAGTAACAAATCCTCCCAGAATTCGATCAAGCCAATGATCGATAACCCGCACAATCTTGTTATCAAATGTCTCTAGTCTTCGCACCAATTCTGGCGTCCACACTATAGGACTGTTGAGCTTCTACCTTCCTTTACTGTCTGCCAATTTAGCTAACCACTCATATAATTTAGTTGGAAAAGTACTAAAGAAAATTTTTTGTACCTCTGTATACAGATACCTATTCAACCAATCCTCCTTCGACAGGCACAAATTCCTGTTTTCTTGAGCTACAAACTTGTGGATCTTCCAATCTAACCACTTTTCAATCTCTTTCTTAGTTGGATTCCAATGATGCGACATAACACATCTATTTAAGCAGATCCTGGTCCCAGCAATAGAACCATTTGTTGGCTTAGGGGGTCTTGACCCAGGTTCGGAGTCAGTTTCGCCAACCAAGAAAACCCTAGACTACTGGCCCTTTTGGTAACAACCCGCGTAGCGCAGGCTGCAGTCTCACTCGAAGCAGTATTGGGGGATGCAAGAACCAAGTTTCTGCATCCAAAGACTAGTGTGATGTCTTCCAACGCCTTAGATTTGCTTCCACACAGATCGATAGACTTCTAGGGATCTTTTACTATAACTAGGTTAAAGCTACTTCCAGACATTCGCGAAGGTCCACAATCAGTCCTTGTGGACCTTAAACAGTTGATTCACCTACTTTCGCGCATCAAAAAGCAACCCTAGATCGGAGTTTGTGTAGATCTACTTAAGCCACCAAAAAACATAAGAGAAATAGCTTCTAACTTCGCGAAGGTGGATAACCATTCATTTCATCTATTATTAAGACAAATTCATTGAATTTGTGTAGCATTCATTCAATATTTAGAAAACATATCATTAATCGACAACATATAACATAAACAGATTTAAGGGAAATACTTAGTAATTCTTCAAAAAATTGTCTTTATTGATCTTCAATTCACCGATTAGAGACTCTTCTTACCCTGCGCACACTGCTGTAGGGGTCTGCGCACTTAGCTGCGGACTCTACCCAAGCCTCCTACACAGTAATCTGCATGAGCATTCCTTTCTCTACCTAAGTGTAGGAAGCAAAGCCTTCCTACCTTAGCTCTTGCCCAAGACAACAAGACTCTTCGATGTACCTAATTCTCTATCAAAAGCTATCTCTAAGACTCAATTATTTATAACTTTCCTAATACAATACCATGGCCCTCGACTCATGGGTGAGTCTTCAAAACCAACCAAAAACAAGGGGCTAAGGCCCCTTTAACCCTATCTATCTGCGCGCTCCGCATCCATATTTTGCGGAGACTTTACATCTTTTACAAAATTCTTTACAAAAAATGACTAAGTTAATTCAATTCTACCTCTAGGGACCCCATCCCAACAACTCTTAATCTTAAGTAGGCTTTGTTACAATACCATGACTTATCAATACCACATGCCCAAAACCATAACCCATTTCATATAACACTTGTTTATATGCCATTTTTGTTTATTAATGAAGTTAATTAAAAAATAGAGAAGACATAATTACTTTGGAGATAAATCTCAACCTTTTAATTGTGTATACTACTAAGAATATCCTATAATATTTCGCGGAGGTTAAATAAGGCTAACATGCATCAATCCATTTATGAAGTTTTTTTTTTTGACCCACAAGGGATTTGAACTTTGAATCTCATGCTTTACATAATACTTCATAACAAGACAATCACCAATTGAGTTGCCCGCTTAAGTTTGAAAAATCATAAAAATTAATTAAATTATAGCTTTATTTAAATTATTTTATTATTAATTATAAAAAAATTAATATATAAATTAAACATTTATACATTTAAAAAAACATGCAACAAGATTCTTAACCATGAAGATTCATCTTCACTTTACTACGAAGATTCTTAATCTTAATTAGGCTTTGTTACAATAAATAAGTCTATCGGCTTAACTATGACATTTTTAAAACTAGCGTAGCCATATAAATGAAATGGCTAAGAACAGCGGATAGGCATAAATCCATGATAACTATCAAAACATGTACTTACCAACCTAGATCCATCTTAAATTTGGACCTACCAAGTGTCTAGAGGGATCATATCTCTTGAGGTGAAAACATCTTTTCGAGTGAAAAGAGACTTGACACTTGGTAGATTCAGAGTTAAGATGATCTATGTTGGTTTAATTAATAGTTTTTATTAAAGCTATTATGATATATGTGCATAAATTGCTCCCCATTTTATATTTAAAATATTTTTATAAAAATGTCTTTAAAATATATATTTAGATATTCAAAAATGTTTTAAATAATATTTATTGATTTAAAATGTGGAACATATTCTCATATATAGTTGTGTAATAATTTAATTTAAAATGGTAATTTAATTTTTCTACATTTTTTTTAGTATATGCTTTAACTAACTTTAGTTACTGTTAAAATTGCAAGGATAGATCCAAATCATCACAATTAAATTAATGTCTAAGCACACATAATTAAATAAACATTTTCTTAGTGATGACTTCTCCTTGAATTGTTGCAGGGTATCACATAAGATTTGGACTTCCCGGTTCAGATGGGGTGGAAATATTTTAAATATTTGGGAGTTCCAATATCTTTAGGTTTTCCCTTCAAGGAAGATTGGGATAAGTACAAAAAATTAAGAAGAAAATAGGAAATTAGGGTGCTTTCTGGCTAAATATAGTCAGGAAAACCATATTAATTAAGTTAATCTTATCAGCTCTGTCGATTTATCTATGCTTTGGGCTCCAAGCCCCGAAAATTATTCTCAATCAATTGAGTATAATGATAAAAAATTATTATGGCCGGGTGGGGGGGTTGTAAAAATAATGACATGAAGTTTCATTTGGTTAGTTGGAACATAGTACGACTTCCTAAAGAATGCGAGGGATTGGAGATCAAAGATCCAATGTTTATGAACTTGGCTCTAAGGGCTAAAAGAGTATAGAAATTGATTTTTGATTCCAAATAATGGTGGAAAGAAGCTTTCCTAAAGAAATATTTTCATAAGAATAGACTCTTAAGAGTTTAAAACACCCAGTGGTGAGGAAGTGGCTCCAAGATCTAGAAACTATGTAAGAAAATAGCTCCTATAATTGTCGATAATTTGGGTTGGTTGGCACGGAATGAAGCAAGGATTAATATATGGAATGATAAATTCCTCCTAGACAATTTGAGAAATAATCAAAGTGAGCTCTAAGAACCTTGTAGATGGGATGAAAGAAAATGGATTTTTGTGAGGTTGAAAGAGATATCTAACTAGGATGATTAAAAAACGTGGCAAGGATGGGAATGTCATGGTCTTCCTTCACATCTACAACATTAATGGAATTTATTAGTTCCCTCCTTAAGAGGCTTAACCCTAGTAGAAGGTGGTCCTTTGGGTTGTAGGCCTTGGCACCCAAGTAAAATATCTCATTATTCATTCAAACAAGGATATAGAGTCTTAATACGCAAGCTCTTGCTTCCTTTGAGTCCTTCAAATATTTGGAAATCAATGTGGAATAGAGATGCCATCCCAAAGGTCAATTCGTTTGATTAGATGTTGATACATGAGAAAATTCTCATTGCGGAAAAATCAGACGCAGAGGTATCCAAGGTCCCTTGAGGTGTGTATTAGGTCCCTTGAGGTGTGTATTATGTAAGTGTGAAGAGGAATCAATACATCATTTATTCCAAGTTTGTTATTTCTCACTGTTTGTTTGGCACATAGATTTTGAAAAGGTGCACCCCGTATTTTCTATCCCCTCAATTTGGGAAGAAATGTTTGAAACTTGGATCAACATTTGCCCAAAAGAAAAGATTTAATCCTCCATATCCAAGCAGGCTTGGCATCTCTCCAAATTTTTTGTGTGTTGGAAAATCTGGTTAGAAAGAAATAGTGTAGCTTCCAAAGCCCTGTCTTTGCTCTCGAGTAGCTTCCAAAGCCTTGTCTTTGCTCTCCGAGACTACTATGGAGAGAGGTATCAAGGCTTCTACTGTTAATGATTTATTTGATTTCGAGAAGAGTTTGACAAACATTTCTGCTCCATCAGTCCATGTTGTCAGATTTAGTGGTCAGTTGAATGCAACGAAAGTGAAATGTTTAAGATTGGGAAATGATGTTTTCTAGTCCTAGAAAGATAATCAGTCTTCAC
Source organism: Pinus taeda (assembly GCA_000404065.3). NCBI lineage: Eukaryota > Viridiplantae > Streptophyta > Pinopsida > Pinales > Pinaceae > Pinus > Pinus taeda. The sequence continues at coordinate 325,541 of APFE031653491.1, forward strand.
CCATGTTATTTTTTGATGGTGCTTTGAAAGTGAGCCCAAGGGTGGTAGAAGCGGAAGGGGTGATCTATTTCCCTGAGGAACATGAAGAGTTTAGATTCGCTTGGGGCATAGGTACAACATCAAATAATAGAGCTGAATTTATAACATTGTGAAAAGGCCCGGAGATCACTAGAAATAAGGGAGTTAAGAAGGTTAAAATATTAGGGGATTCGATGATTGTTATTAAAATGATCTCTATGGAAAATTTGTCTTGTGACACTACATTCCTTCCTTGGTGAGAAGAATTGTTATGCAGTTGATTTTTTTTAAAGCTTTCCTTATTTCATATTCTCAGGCATCTAAATGGTGATGCTGACAAAATGGTGAATCTCAGGTTAGAACTTGTGGTTGGAATGCTTGAAATTAATGGGGAGGTTAAGGGGTTCGCCCTCGTTCCTTATCCCACCACGAATGAGCATGGTAAATAGGGCCAATACAATGACCTCATGAAAAATCAGTGTAAAAGTTTTTAACATCGCATGCACAAAGGTTTTGACATGATAATTAAGGAGTGTCCACTTGTAGGCAATAATAAATCAGGATTAATACATGGTTACCTGCCATACCCAACACTATACTCCAAGGTCATTAAGACCAGGAGGATGGCCAGATGGATGGTGTCAATCCTTGGAGTTATTGGAACTCAACTGGGCTCATTCTCACTTAAATGCTCAAGAAGGAATGTTGGTCCAGTGCCTTGTGCAGACTAAGTTCGCAACAAAACCGTGGATCCATGGAGATCAGGTTTTAGTGGAGACATGGGCATACATTACTAGGAGAAATGACGAGGACAGACTATTTAAGCATGAATCTTTCAAATTATGGTCATTACCTTCTCATCTATCTTGGTGCACTCATCACCTTTATTCAAGCTTTGAGCGTTTGGGTTTGGCGTCAGAAGAGGTTAAAGTCCCAGAGCTTGAGATAGTGCGTTGGAAGAAAACCGTGGAATTGTTGTTCAAATTACTGATGGTTCGAGTGGAGCTAATCTCTAGAAGACTGGATCTCATGGAGAGTGAAAGGGAAGCAAGATCTAGCTTGGAAGAGGCAAAGTTTTGAAGGGATTGAAGCTAAAGTGGAAAGAAAATTTGCAATCTTGGAGGCAGAGTTGATTTGTGGCAACATGGAGGTTTCAAGAATTAACCTTTTTGCAGACTTTCACGAGCTAGTGACTGGTAAAGCAAGACCTAGTGTCAAGGAGTGACTAGAGCAAGTTGGTAGCACTTCCCCGAGCGTCAGAACAAGCAAAGGAAAAAAGTTGATTTGGACTAGAGCAGATGAAGCCAAACCTTCTAAGCTTGTTTAAATTTCTATGTGTGAATGTACTATAGATTTATTTGGTTTTTTGGTTAGTTTTTTTATTATCTATGGAAGATTTCAATGTAAAATTATAATGCAAAGAGCTCATAGAGGCAAAAAGACTCTATTATGGATATATTGGAATGCTAAAGTTGTAAATATGAGAGAAGCAAGTTTTGTGGTATAAATGTTAATGGTTTTGGCCATGCAATTCAACCTATATAATAGAAATCTAATATCGAATTGAGGCTTCTGTGATCCATCGCCTAACAGATCCCGAAACCGCTCGGCTGGTTGAGATTTGTCTCACTTCCACTTTTTTTTTTTGTTTCGAGGGTGAATTCTATGAGCAGACCTGTGGTGTTGCCATGGGCTCACCCCTTTTCTCCTATTGTTGCAAATCTTTTTATGGAGGATTTTGAAGCCAAAGCTTTAGCCTCAGCTTGTCTCCTTCCCAAGCTATGGAAAAGATATGTTGATGACACTAATGTCATCTGGTCCCATGGCCATGAGGAGTTGGATCTCTTCTTCAATCACCTCAATTGTCAATCTCCTGCCATTAAGTTCACCATGGAAAAAGAAGTTGATGGTTGCCTCCCCTTCTTGGATATTCTTATTTCTAAAAACCAGGACGGTTCCCTCTCCCACTCAGTATTCCGGAAGAAAACGCATACTGAGCAGTATCTTCATGCCGATTCTCATCATTTCCCTGCTCAAAAATTGGGTGTTCTTAATACCCTCTCTACTCGTGCCCTTGGGATTTCTGATAATAAGAGCTTTGATAAGGAGAAATCCCATCTCCTTAATGTCTTCGTGGAGAATGGTTATAGTAGGCACTTAGGTCAGAAGGCTTTTCTTAAAGCTTCTAAAAATTCTGTTATTAATAAAGTACTTAAAGAACGCCTGCTAGGTGTCCATCTTCCCTATGTCCAGGGAACCACAGACAAGATTGCTCGGATCCTTAAGAATTTAATATTACCTCTACCTTTAGGCCCCTCAATACCATTCGTAAATCCCTCTGATCAGTGAAAGATCCCATTGACCCTAAGGACATGAAGGGTGTCTACTTAATCCCTTGTTCTTGTGGGACCCCCTATATCAGGGAAACAGGGCGCTCTATCCATCAAAGGATCAATGAACATGCAACTGACCTAAGACATGGGAGAACCAAGTCTTCAGCGTTAGCGGAGAATGCGGAAAAGACCAAGCATCAGGTCTGTATTGAGGAAGCCAAGGTTATTACCAAGGTGGCGCAATTCCATCACCGTAAATTCAGGGAGGCGATTGAAATTGAAAGAAGGCCTAACAATCTTAATAGAGATGATGGCTGGAAGATCAGTAGTTGTTGGATCCCTGCCCTTTCTTCTTAGTCCTTCCTTTTTTCCCCCTTCCCCCCTTTTTAATTTTCGAGGTTTCCATTTTTTTCCTTATGCTGCCCTTTCCATCCTCCTAAGATTTCTCCTTTGTTTAGTTTTCTCTTATTGTCCTGTTCTGGTCCTTCTAGTAATTAATATATGTCGCTCATTCTATTTTTATTACTTTTTCCTTTCATGGTTTTCTTAATATTATTTGTTATTAAGCTTTTTCCTTGACCTTATGAACAAAATTTAATTATATTAAAAATCAGATTTTTTTTTTTTCTCAGTAAAATTAAACTATTTCTATTGAGCAAAATATAGTACAATCAAGAGAGGCAAGAAACCGGCCAACCGAAAATGATGAAACTATCAACCTCGGTCCCAGAGAAGGAATGAACCATGCACGGAGCTACAACAATTAACTTGAGAGCAAAAAACTGACTTTTACCCCACAGGGGCAGAATTCTCAACATGATGTTTTTTCCCTTTCTTTTTATTGAATTTTATCCAGCCATCCTGGGGAGTATGAGCTAAAACAACTTGAAGAATGGAATTTTCCAACAAGGGGATCTCCTTATCTGATTCAGAAGAGGAGGTCTCATGGACGCGCTTCTGGGAGATTGCTGCGACAGTGGTGTGCGCAGGAGTATCAGTGGATGGATCCATTGTCTAAGGCGCTTGGTTCGGTTCTGCATCACTCTCCTCAGCTTCCAAGCTTGAGGAATCAGAGCTCATTGCTGGTGGCGGAGAACAAGGGGACCAATGCTTGGGTTTGGTCTTTGGATTGTTTCCCTTTTTCGATTTTGCAGTGAGCGATGGGCAAGAATTCTGCAGGTGCCCTGTTAGGTGACAGTGGCGGTAACAGAAGGCAGTGTTTTCGTAATCCAAGATCTGGGTCCAAACAAAGTCATTGATCTTGAGATTGATTTGATCTAGCAGTCCCTTGCTTAGATCTAGCTCCACACATATTCTGGCATATGTGTAGAGACCTTGAAGTGCCCGCTAGGAATCTCCCATTAAAGAGCGGCCCAAGGTGTTGCCTATGCCCCTATAGACTGCTAAGTGCCACAGGTGAGCTGGTAGGTTTGGAAGTCTGATCTAGACAGGCGCTTTGGTGATGAATGCAGATGTTGGGTCAAAATCTGGGAACCATGGAGTTAAGAAGAGTCCTGTTGTGCCCATAAACCAAGGACCTTCTTATAAGGCCTGTTCATAGTGCTTAGGATTGTCGAACAAAACTATAAAATATCCTTTTGAGCAGAAGCTGACCTTGCAATGGTGAGTCCAGTTGTCATGGATCCAGTCATAGAGGTCCTTAGAGCGTGGCCAAAGCCCATTGAATTTGGAAATGATGGCCCTTTTAGCAAATTTTTGAAGGTCATCTGCAAGGCTAGGGTGGGAGATCTCAACAGAGGGAACCTCCTCTAACTTGTCAACTAGAAAAGGCTTGGGTTTGGGAGTCTTAGGGGAAATGGGAATCTCAGAGTGTACTGCAACTTTGTAGGAGAAGGGAGGAGCTGAAGAAGATTGACCTGCAGCGCCACCTCTCAAACGAAGGGAAAACACTAAAGAGCTATTATTTTTTTATGCTGTAAGAAGAGAGGGGAAGAGGATCATCGAGTTGTTTACCTTGAAATAGAAGTCTCTGTAGGGCAAAGGGGATCCCGAATCGACGTTCCAGTTTTACCTTAAGATTCTACACCAGATCTGAAGGGTAGACCCATTGCAGAATGGTCTTGCCTGAGATCTGAGAGATTTGAACCTGAAAGGGGGCAGAGAAATTTTCAAAAGCTTTCTGGAGCAACCCAGTGCCAGAATCTTTTGGGTCTCCTATCTCCAATAAGAAATTAATTTTAACCATTACTCAATAATAATTTATCCCTAGTAGTTTAAATGATTAAGTTTATCAATAAAGAATAGAATGACTTTTTGATTTATAAATTTTTTTTGGATTAATTTAAATTAGAATTAAGTGATTCAATATTTAAAT
>APFE031653491.1:338213-356937 GCA_000404065.3 Pinus taeda
TTTGTAAGACTAACTATTATATTATGTACAGTATGTAAATTACAGACAAGAAAACAGAGTACCCAGGTCCAGCCGAGGGACAGTGGGCTTTCGGACAAGACCCAAAAAGGCCATGGAGTCTACTACCTGACATCTCCCCAAACATACAGGGGACAGAAAATTAACTGAGACTACTCGCGCAGGGGCATTGAGATTATACCCAGAAGGGGTCTGGAGCCATCAACCAAAAAAAAAATGGACTGAAGCTTGCTGACACAACCCACGCAGGGGCGAGAAACTTGCTGACACAGCCCACGCAGGGGCGAGAAATTTGCTGATACAACCCACGCAGGGGCGTGACAATTTGCTGTGACTGCCCGTGAGAACAAACCACAAAATCCCTTGCTGGGTTCGACTGACTTGGCCATTGTATGATTTGAGTAAATTAGGCCAGAAGAAACAAAAAACAGAGTTATGATTATGCTCAAAACCAAGGAGGGGTCCAACATACCATACCAACGCCCCGCGCAGAGGAAGCTGATCAGCAACTGGCTACTCTGGAGGTTTTTCCTCCACCACTTCACACCATCCATACCGTTCTCGCAGAGTGTCCCAATCCTCTTCCACTTCCGCCTTCGAGGTCGCTGCTTCCTGAGCTGGAGGGCTTTTGGAGGCTTGACCAGGTTCCTCCGCGGGTGGCCTTGCTTCCGCGCTCCGGCTGCCCCCTGGAGATCTCTCCCCTCTGCTCGCGTCTCCCGCACCGTCCTGATCTTCCTCAAGGAAAAGGACTGAGACATGTGCATTGATGCATGGGCGATCCTGCGAGCAGCGGAAGGAGAAAATGGTGGATCCAAAGGCAGGTGCAGGGGCCGGCTCGGCGTTGGGCGCGTTAGAATCCAAATACTGGCTTGCCTGTAAGGGGGCGGCTTGTATTCCCCTGTGACACCTACAGCGGCAACATTGCACTCGAGGACGCTTTGCTGGAGGGCGAGCTGGTCTGCCGCGGGCTGGTCCTCTTCTGCGATACATGATTGCAGAAGCTGCAAGGGCTGAGAAGAAGGCGGGAGCAGTGAGGTGGGAGCGCTCCGAGATCCTGAATTCCCTCTGAGGAAAGCGCAAACAATAACCAGTATTGAGCTCGTTAGCTCTATCCACAGGAAGATAAACCCGTAGGACAAAGCAACAGCCAACCGATTGATGTCCATGGCTCGGCTCCTCTGCCTTAAGACCCTGCCTGCCTTTACCTTGGCGCTTGTATGCCATATTCGCAATTTGCCGTCGAACTTTGGAGCCATAAGTGGCATTGAATGCCTGCCGCCCTTCTTGAAGCGTCTATCCATGGCGGCAGAAGGATTCATCAATGTTCTGGGGAGACACGAGGCAGCCCATGTCGTCCATGTGGCTCCTCGCCTTCACCTGTCTCATCACCCGCATCCGGGGAACATGATGAAACTGTTACCAATGATTAGATTGTAGATTTTTGTAGTTGCCTCTTCCATACTTTCTACAGCTGGAGTATGTTGAGAACTTTTACCGGTAGCATTCTCTGCAGTCTGTCGCTGTAATGTCTTGAATAGACGATCCGCCAATTTACTGAGAAACTTGTCTGTTTCTGGGTCATCCTCTTCAACCAAATTCATCACTTTACATGCCTCAAAGTATGCTTTTAATGCATTTGTCTCACACCTAGGAGATAGCTTAACGATTATATTGATCAATGACACCGCTGTCAGCTTCCATAACGGTTTTATGGCACATATAATATGCTTCTTCATGTCTAATACAGCGCCAGGTTGTAGTTTACACAAAAAATTCAAACCTCTTTGATATTGTGATGTTGCAGACAGTATATCCAAACATTCTGAGGACTTCCTATAATCTGCCAGAAACCTCATTAGGGTTTTGCAATTTTTTCCGTCTCCCATAAGATCCTTTGTTTGCTTGTTTGACTTTCGAATAACTACAAACACTATCTTAGGCTTCTGTTGTAGAAAGTTCACGTTGGCCAAATCTTCTATGTATTCTGAATAAACTTGAAATATTCCTCACATTCTGCAATATTGGTGAAGTCATCCATCATTCAAGGTCGCCACTGCTACTGAAAACTGTCCAGCCTTTCGGCACCCAACTCCAAGTTCATTCCATACTCTCACATTGCAGCAGAACACATCCAATACAGAGATAGATAGATAGTCATACTCTGGTTTTTGGGCACCATTCAAATGATTTTATTCGGTTCAATCAGACTATCATAGGGAAGAACTCGAACCACCCAACATACCTGACAACAACAATGAATCGAAGGTCTATCATCATTTCTCATCATTTCAAATTCATACTGCAAAGGCATAATGGTTGCCAGTAAGATAACTAGCACAACCACATTTACCAATGTGATTGATAAACGCCTATAGAGGTATATGAAACATATATACAATCACGCTGGAAAATATAGTTAATATATTGCCAATAGGCTTATATCAATCACATTAATAATTATTATCTATATTTATGATTATTAATAACTATACAAATATTATCAACCAGATTTAGGATTATTAATAACTATATAAATATTAACAACCAGATTATTTATATATATTATTATATCAATATTATAATAATTAATAAGAACTCCTTATATATATTTATTTAATATAAGAATAGCTCATAAAAATATATTATCATATACTATTAAAATAATAATAATAATAATAATAATATATTATAATTTATATTATTATAATAATATACAAATATTATATTATAATAATAATATATCAATATTATTATAATAATAACAATAAGTACCAATTATTTCTTATTTAGTATTATGATAATAATAACTATACAAATAAGCAATTATATTATATTATTTATATATTTATGATTATTATATTAATACTATTATAATAACCCTGACTGCGGGTGCGAGCAGGTGAAAGGAGTACGGGGGCGGGCTTCCCACTGGGCAAGTGGCGGCCCAGGCCCGCCACCTGTACAAGACCATTAAAGGCCTGCCACCCCTCTTGCCTTAATTCACAATCCAGAACCATCGCTCACAGCAGACGAGTCGCTCCTACCATTCATCCTCGCGCGCGTTCTGCAACTCCACCCTTCAGGAAGCCGATGAATGACATAGGGTCACACATGGCACGCAGTGCGACAAATCAATATAATGACAGAGCCATGGGGAAGGTAATGTATTGTTTGTTGATCGTTCTTGTTTACATTCGACTCTTAATTTCTGTGCTGTGTTATGTGCAAAGAGGCAGGCGCGACAAAGAGTCAAGCCGGCTCCTTGTGCATCCCTCCCTTGTCTCTGAGCTAGCCTTCAGCTGCTGTTGGCTCGCCATACCTTGGCCTGCTCTCTAGTTCGCCCAGGTCTGTTTACGCGATTTTCCCCTGCAATTCCCTGTTCCTCCTGTAGCTCTTTGGCCTTACTTTGCCTCTCCGCCTTCAGTTAACCAACCTCATCATATCCAGTCAATTCCTCGCTGCACTAGCCTCCTCCGTGTCCATCCTAGTCTGCAATGCCTCGGGAGAGGCTTCGCCTCAGTAGCCGTCGTGGCGGGTCTCGTGGAGGGGCAAGAGGGCGAGCCAACCCACCTCGCTCCTCTGATTCGTTGTCGGACGATGCTAGCAGTGCTCGACACAGACGAGGTAGAAGACGGGGGCGAGCTCAAGCCTCGGTATGTGATCACATCTCCCATCCTACTACCAGGTTCAGCTTCCCCTGCCTTCTGGACTCCGACACTTACTATGTGTCTGTAAAAATCGAGAAATGCGAGCGCGGGGTTCCTTCGCCAACTGCAGAGGAACACAGGCCTCCTGCCTCAGCCTTGGATCAACAAACCCTGTCTCCTACCCAGAGGGTTTGTCCAGTAGTTCATCCTCCTGCTCCAGAGCAGGGTCAGCGCAACTTGGCGGAGGCATCATCGGGAGCCGTGGTGGGTCCAAGCGCTCCAGTGGAAGACGATGCGCCTCATACAGACTCAAGCGAGGTGGACCCGTATGCTTGTAGAGTGGTGGAAGAGGTGCCATCCACCTCTGTGGACGATTGAGCCAGTTTTCAGGACTACAGGGCGTAGGGTATGTCATAGTCTTTTTGTTTATCTGATGGTTCAAGATCTGCGTCTTTACAGTGTTCTCTCTCTATGTAAGGCTGCTGCTCTGCTCAGACCTTTGCAGAATAACCATAGTTCTTATAATGTGCTTCTGTTTGCGGCTTCAATGGCTGAATATCTAGTCAGGAAATCTGCTTTTTGAGTCGGTCATTGGGATTTTGGTTTTGAAGTCTGTAATCGGGAATATGTATGGGTTTCTAGGTTCTTCTCTTCACTGGTCAGAGTTTTGTAACAGCAGGCAAGTCTCCCAAACCTAGGGTAGGACGAATGCCTGGCTGGATATGGACAACAATGTGCAAAATCCATCTCTGTATGATGGTGATATCTAAGGCGCGCCTCGTTGTAATTTTTTGAAGTTTTTTGTACTATAATAGAATTTAGACTATTACAAAAAAAAAAAAAAAAAAAGTTTTATCTTGGAACATCTTTATGGGAGAAAACCCAACTAGAATGTGTGGTTACTCTACTTTCTTTTCTTTGGTACGGAAATATGCAAATACAAAGGAGGAGGTAATATCTATGAAGTTACTTGATATTTTTGGCTTGTATGGATGGTATAGAACCTTAACCCCCTCTACTATACTCTAACTTCCAAATCCTACTTGATCTATTGAACTATGGAACAAAATACAATAGCATAGAATGGAACCCCTATTTCTAGTATCTCAACATTTAACATATCTTGATAGCCAACTAAGGGTAAGGTTTGACTCCCTCAACTATCAACTATAATTACAAATTTGGACCTTCTAGAATCTTCATGAAATTCCATATGTGGCTAGCCCTATGTGCATGAGCAATGGGGTGGCATCCCTTGTGCTATGGTAGTTAATATGGTAGGTCAACTTGCATGAGGCATGACTTTTGTAAACAAACTTTGATTGACACAATTCTTGAACTATTGGAAGGGTCTCTAAGTGTATATCAGTGTTGTTGGGCCCTATGCTAAAGTGGGAAAGTGTTGACCCAAAAAAATGCATTTAACCCCTCAAAATGGATTTGGAAGGTTTCAAACCTCGATTCTCCAATGTGGGACCCACTATTAAAATGATTTTACAAGTTGAACCCTCAAGAATTTCCACTTTGGAAGCATTGACATAGATGGAAAATAATATAATGATGCAATCCAAATCACTAAATATAGTTGAGTCATGTTTTTTACTTTGAAACAATGGCAAACCAACTCAACTTTAATGTCTTTCTTCCTATTTATTCTCATAAATAACTCCACGATGTTCTTTTTGGCTCTTCATCTTCATATTTTTCTCTCTTATAGTCCATCTTCCTTTAGTGTGTTGTCTTTGTCTTGTCATGTTGTTCTTTTCTTGTTAAACGAATTTGCACACTAGGTTGAGCACATTGCTCCAACCATCTTCTACATGCTCTTATACTCACACTTTTGTCACATTGTTTATTGGCATTGTCTGCCCACTCTATCCTAAATTATTTTGCACCTTCTTACATTGTGCCAAAATTACATGCCACGTTATTTTATTTATGTGTATACTCATTTTGAAGCATTCATGCTAATCTATTTGCACTTTTTCCCTCCTATGTTACATTATCTCTTGGTGCATACTATACATATTCATGCTTAGTGTATTCATGTGTTGGCGTATGTGCATGTTGGCTAATTATTTTAGTGCACTCATTGTTTACTTTAGTGCTTTGATGCACATTGAGAAAGTTAAACTTACTTAGCTATGCATGTTTTACTTTGCCTTAATTTATGAAAGATTCATGGCATGCACAACTTTTGTTGATGTTTCTCTCATTCATAAAAAGAAATCTCATTGCATTTGTGTTGCATCTAATATTTTGCCTATGTAGTACCAAGGTTAATGAGACAGTGCAATTCCTATTGAGAAATTTGGTTTTGACTTCTATGATTTGCACTAACGTTTTTAGACTTGGATCTTGGTTGTTTTTAGATGGTCATAGTAACATAGTTTTGTAGCTTGGTTATGTATCCAAACCTCACATGATATTGGAGCTAAATATTGGTTAAAGGAAAGTTTAGTTTCAAAATATTTTTCTTCACATGCCAAGTATGCTCTTCTCTTGTACCTCTCAATGACTAAGACAATTAGAAATGCTAAAGAAAACTAGCATTGAGGGGGCTATTTATTTGTAGTTCGATCTCCCAATACACTTTTCTTGGAGATCACTAAAAAATCTCACCTCCAACTAAGTGATCATCCTATTGATTTCTTTGTGTGTGACTCATTGTTCAAAAATTTGAGTAGGTGAGTATGGGTGACCCTACACAAGTGCTAGTGAATTGCATGCACGCTTTAGACCCATTTCCATAGCGTCAAAGGTCTTCTTCTATTAATCTATTGAAGTATATGTCAATGTGATTCCCCTCCTCACACCATTCAATTATTATGAGTGGAAATACAAACTATTGATTTCTTTAAAAAGTAAATGATTATTAAGGACAACAATGGGAATTGAAGCTAAATCAACACTATCTGCAAAAAAACAAAGTGGTTTAATAAATGTGATTAGACCAATGGGATATTATTTCTATTTGTGTCTCTTGATCTTCTTTTCCAAATTGAATATGTCGATTATCCAATTAGATTTGGAGTACACTAGAAATATTTCTTAGGAAGTAGAGAATGTTAAGATTACACTCGCTGAAGAATGCACTCATTATTTTGAGCACTAATAATTTTGACACCATCTAAGATTTTTTCACAAAATTGAAATCTTTTAGATTGCAGTCATTGAGAAAAAGGACAAGCATTTGGTTCTTTTCATTCTTTCCAAAATTGGCCCTAATTATTCTATATTTTTTTATACATTCTATGTGACCAAGGACACACATGGAAGCACATAAAAAGTATAATCTATTGATGACTTTGTTGTTGTGCTTACCACGGGATAGGACAAACTTGTGCAAACAGGTACTTTGATGTCCTTAAAGGAACATGTTATTAATATGGGTATAAAAGAGTCAATAGATTCAAACAATGATGACAAGAAACATAAAAGAAAATATAAGTAGGAGCATGATCAAGTAAAGGGACATAAATTTCCCAAAGTAGCTCATGAGGCTTCCCATTCAAAAGTTAAAAGACCTAGTATTGAGAGGGTTAAATGTGGTTATTGCAACAAACTCATACATGATGAACATAAATGCATCGATATGTAGCTTGATCATCTAACTCATATTCTTGAGAAAAATCACATCAGGTTTCTTGACAAAATCCAATAGAGTTCATCACCATAGAACTCTTCCAAGGTGTATGAGAACGACAAAGGGAAGGAAAAGGCATTGCTCAAGCACTTGTAGTAGTTGCATCTCCACGTTCCTTGTGGGTAATTGGCTTGGTGCATTGAATAATATGATTTCAACTAGGGATGTATTTTCATCTCTAGAGTGTTATATGATGTCCACCATCTTGATGGGGGGGTAATACTCTTAGTAAGGTTTGTGAGAGAGGATTTATTGACATGTTGATGGGAAATTTCAAATATTCATTATGTACCGCCATTATTGACCAATCTCCTATCATTCTACCAAATCACTTATTGGTTTAAGGAAATTTATTTGAATTCACTCTTGATTTTGTGATCATTACTAAGATGAATAATGGTGCTATAATTGTAGTGTGAAAGGTCAATCATCAAAACTTACTATATTTTTCTGAAATTTTCCTCAAAAAATCTTTTTTTTGTTCTTCTCACTCATTCTAATAATGTGGGTATATTGTGGCATGAAATCTTTTCCAATCCTAATTATCATTGTTTGAAACAACATACCAACTAAAGCATGGTTATAAGGCTACCTAATGCTTGCATTTCTAATGGTGTCTTCTCAAGATGCATATTTGGAAATGATCTAGAGGAGAAATTTGATAAAGGAAAATATTGGAGGGGTACACAAGTTATGAAGCTTACTCATGGTGGATCCTTTTTCTCAGTTTCCTATGAGTAAGGCTACGTTGCATTGAATTTTATTTATGATTGTTCAAGGCATACCTAAGGTGTACTTTGCTAAAATAAGCGATCTTTGAGTACTTTTAGGACTTCAAATCCCTTTTGAGAAATAGTCAAGAAATTCCATCAAAATTATGTGTGAAACAATGTTAAGTAGTATGAAAACAACTATGTTGAGAAATTTTATGCTACAAAAAGGTATCGGTTTGTAATTTTATTTCCCATAAACTCCTCAACAAAATAGCGAAGAACAAATATGTTAAGGAAATGGAAAATTGTGTGATATAGTCCAAATCTACTGCTCCAAATCTCTAGGGGGGGAGCTACTAACTATGCCATATATCTATAATGAAAATCCTCATAAAGAATTGAAGGGTGTCACTCCTTTTGAATCTTGAATTGGTTAGAAATTTATAATAAAACACTTTAAAATGTTTGGTTCTTAATCATGGGCCCACATTTTTGTAAATAAATGCATGGGAATGGTTCCACAAAGCCAACCATGAATCTTTGTAGGGTATCCATATGTTCAAGGATAATGAATTTTCAATACACCACAAATTAGGTTATCATCACAATGTTCTCATTTTGAGGAGGTCTCTTTGGGTTATCCTTGTTACACCTCTCATTTTTCATCTAGACCAATTTTCACAATGGACTCTTATAAAAACAATGATTAGGATCTACCTAGTTTGATTTTTGATGATAAGGTTTTTTTTTTCCACTTCTAATGATGTTGTTGATAATTAGGGTTTCACTCCTAGAAATCATCTAGAGGCTACATAACCTTTTGTTATCATTGGACTATGTTGGGCATAATAAACACTACAAGCAATAAGTATGCTTGTTGGGGATCCATATAACACTAGGAATACTTATTCACAATTTCAAGGAGCTCCTCATTCATTCATTTCCACTACTATATATCTATAGGCCATCCATGAGGCTTGTGATCGATTTTTTTTGTAGAGACACTAAAGTTCTAGCAACCTTGCTAGATGGGCATAAAAAAGGCAGCGACCCACAATCACCTCGGCCCAAGCCCCTGATATTTAGCCCAACACCCCTAACATGTAAATGGAGGAGTCTCTAAATATCCCCTATCAACTCTTTTTTATGGTGAGTGCCATATATGGAGTCAATGAAACAGAGGCGTTCTTAATCTATCTGTGGTCATGTGTAAGAGACAATCCTAAAATAGAGTAGAATTCTAAAAATAAATATTATTAGCCAAAACAATTCAAATATATAATGTGTAACCTATGGATTTTATTCTACTGAAGTTGTCCTAACCAAATGTGTGATTATTTATGAATTTTGAAGTTTGGTTACATATTTATAAGTCAAAACAACTTGGTTTTTTTTTGTGTGTATGATGGCATGTAAAATGTATGTAAAAATGCAGGGACAACAATCATCTATTTAATTAGCCAAGCCACTATTTGAAAAACACCTTTGGGGAGTTACCCTTGAGTGTGGAATGACTAGAGGGTGATTGTAGAGGGTTTGGGGTTTCTCCTCTACTAAATTTGGATTGAAAAAGTAATTGTTGGAAATTTATTTTTCATTCTAAATTTAGTAGAGGGGAGAACCCAAACTTTCTACAATCACCCTCTAGCTAGCTGGAAATTTATTTTCATATTTTTGGGTTATGTTTATTGATCCAAAAAAATTCCAAAAACTTATTTCATGATTTAAAAAGTTGGAAAATAAAAGGAATTTAACTCTACCGTAAACTTTTTTCTTGTAAACTAATATAAGGCTGAAATATCACAAGTTCTAGTGTGATATACTTATCATTCGGCCTGTAGAACTCATTTTTGGTGGATGAAAACATAGGTCCAGCAAGCAAAAATCCCTCTTAACCTAGTAATATGCGAAGGATAGATACAAGTGTAAAATGCAAGAAATATTAACTTGTATCTAAGTCGGGGTTAAACCTAGTAATTTAGTTCATTTTTCCTAATAAGTAGCTTCTTGTAAATTGATATGATAGTAAAAATTGTCCTACTCTAACTGCAAAAAAAAAAAATGGAGAATTTTGTACTTTTTGGTTGTTGGATTTCTTACTTATGCCTTGGAGTCTCACCCTTTACCAGAGTGTGAAGTAGATACCCCTCTAAGTCACTATGCCTAGTTCTTTTCAAGGGAGTGGGCTTGGTCCTTCTCGAAATCACTCCTACTTTATCTTAATTCAAGTTTTGCAACTTTCAATTTTCCTTATGAGTGACACTCTTTTTGTGATGTCTCTAACCTTTTTCCTTCGTGTGTGGAAAAATACAGAGCCCTTAAGATAATAAACTCCATTTCTGAATTAGTTTAAAACACTTAGCTTATTTACTTGCAAAACCAAAACAAACAAATGGGGAACCCTAGTTTCCTACTTTCACATAACATATTAGCCCTTCAATAACAGAACATTAGACTTATGATAAATTTAATTATTAGAAAGTTGAAATTAGATAAAAGTAATACTCAATGGAAATATCAAGAAAAAGAACATTAACTATAAATCATTCGACAATTATAAAAAGTGTAAAAAGTCTGCAAAATTTATGAGCTCTTTCTACTAAATAGCACATGTTCTAAAGTGAACAAAAACAATCTAGATATGAGGGGAGGCTAGCCTTTTATAGAAAAATCAATAATGGCGAGATAACAACTAGTTTGACTCTTCCTTAACAAAATATTTACTAGTACCCACAAGTTGGAGACTTAGTAGATTAATTCATAAAATATTACAATATGATTTTAAATTCACCCACTAGGGGGTTGAATTGGAAAAAATTCCAAAATTCATATTCCCTTTTCGTAAGGTCCATTGCTCAACTAATTGGTCAACCTAGTCTCCAATGGTTATTTGGATTGTCTAATGGCTAGTTGACTTCACTAATGACTATTCTTTGACGTAAATTTTCCCTTTAGTAACTTAACTTAGCTACATGGAAGTTGGATCTCTGATGCCCTTGAATTTATGACAATTTTGGCACTTGGGTATGCTTAAACCTACAAGGATCTGAACTAGGTATCTCCTGAAATCTTAATATGTTTCCTAACATTCCCATGTCATCACCTGCTTGACACATCATCGTGCCTTTCTAGAGCTCCATTGCCCTTAGAACTTTGGGAAAATTGAGACGTGTTTTTTTCCTATCATTCTTTAGGCCAATTTTGTTGAGTTTTTCCCTTGTTAAGCATCTTGGAAACTAGTCTTTCCACATCATCATGTTGTGTCTAATGCCCTTGAGGATTTAGAAAAAATGATATGTGGGTTTTTTTTCCCTCTCATTGAGTCAAGCACTTTTGACCTCATGCATATCATAAATAATCCAATGCTCTAGCTAAAAATACCCCTAAAAGTTTTTCCTATACTATTGACCATGTCTGACCGAGCTATAACTAGCCACCAAATGCTTAGATTGGGAATTCTATGTAGCATTGAATCGTCTCATCATGCTCTAAAATATGATACTAGGTTGAATTTTTTACCATTGAGACCATTTTGCATTGGGAATCATGAACCGCCTCAATAAACGTGAAAGTTGTCACAAGAGATTGTTATGCTATGAGAGATATCATGAGTAACACTACAGTAAAACAAAGGTCACCTATAGACTCTATAGACCCTAACCATGTAGAATGACAGAGGTGAACCTTGACATGAACTAGACTATTCCATACAATAGTGATCACCACTACAAATGTATATGCCCATAAAACCATGAGTCCTCATGAGAAGCCTATGCAAGTCCTCCAATTCTATCAGGGATAAGATCACCTAAATGAAGCTTTCAAGGGATATGACATGGTTTGACCAAACAAAATAAATACATACTAAAGCTGACAAGGCGTAGATCTAGGAGACCTAATACAATGTCTCTAACGATCTTTACATGGATTTGACTTGTGACCTTGGACTTATAATGGTGGTTAATAATGCACTACAAAAAATATATGTACCCCCATTGGGAGAGGGGTAACAAGTAGCTCCAATTGTGGGACACATTCTCTACTTGGGAGGATGTGAAAACCATAGAATATTCTGATTGTCACCTAAAACACATCAATAAGACATTGTACCCTATGAGAGAATTAGACCGAAGTCCTATCCCTCCCTAACATAGAAATAAAATGAAATGATAACTATATTTTGGAAATGAAATAACATCCAATTGACAACATAGAAATATATCAATGGAAAATAGCATATATGTAACATCACAATAATAAAAGCATAGATTGAAATTACAATTTTTTTAATCTAATCCAATGATCATGCTAAAGAGTTGTTAATCCTACCCTGTCCTACCTAAAATAAGTAGACATGTTAGGTAAAGTAATATAATTTATGTAACCAAAAAACTAATTCATCGTTACCTTTGATTTTAACTTTATGCTTGGTTGCTAAGAAAAACAATGAAATGTCAAACCTGCAACAAATATATGTTTGAAAATCATTCATGGCTTGGGCCACATTTATTGAGGACTTCTCATCATGGGGAAGGTCAGCAAAAAAGTACCAAGGTTTCTATGTGCTATTTAATGCTTCTTCTATCCACCAATTGACAAAACTAAGATAACGACATTCTTCAATATGTGTATAAGGAATTGAATCAATGTTTTTCACCATATCAGTGAGCAAGGGGGGTTTTGATGGAAGTTCTAACTAGAAATTGTGCATAGACCACTACCCTTATCAACTATCCCTAATCACATAGACACACAATTGATGAGAAAACTCACGAAAATTGAAAATACCTTTAAACCTATAACTTACTATTAACTAGTTTGACTAGGAAGGCTAAGAACTCATGGGATATGTCTAATGTTACATTGTGATCTACTTGTTAATACTAGGTTTAGGTTATTCCTTTCAAATGGATCTGTGCAAATCTAAGAGCTATATTCCAAGGCTATCCATTATGAAATATTTCTTCCAGATCACACATGTGGAAGTCCCCTCGACACTTGTAAATATGTCTTCTCCTACATGAGTTGATATGGCCGATGATGATCAATGTGTTGAGTATGTTGGTATATTATTACATATGTGTTGTCATTGATGTCAAGTTCATGGGGATCTTGTTGATATGTGTTGTCATGGTTTGTTGAGTGTAAATTGTCTGACTTGATGTCATGGATGGAGTTGTAAAGTTCAAATTTAAAGGAATTTTGTCTTTTAAGTTCCTTATTCCAAAAGTGAATACAAAGTGTAAAGTTAGGTAGCTCATTTAGAGACCTTTTTAATGGTATATGACAATTTTCCCAACTCCAAAGGAATGAAACTAAAAGATAGTTTGAAGCATATTAAGTCAAGCAAGGTTCTAGTTGGTCATGGTTCCATCATGGGTCCCTCACCAAATCGGTGTCAAATGGTAAATAAAAGCTCATAAGGGAGCACGATGACTAATGGATGTTGAAGTGGTAAAGTTGTCGGTCATAGCCCCTGGTTATGGGGAGGTTTGCATAAAAACCCAAGGCACATTAGAGAAATTTTTAGTCTAAAATTGGCCTCCTAAGGAATATTATAAATTAATAGTGGAAATAGTAAAATTATATTAGATAACATCATCAAATTTTAGAAGGAAAAAAGAAAAAAACTAGTATTTTCAACTCATATTTTCAAATGATCTCCATACAATTTTACTCAAATTTCTAGTGGAAGCACTCGTTGGATATAGATCTTAGTTCCTCATCCAAGGAGTACCCATGTTGCATACTTTCGATGGACCCTGCTACACGAAAAATGAGAAATCCATGAAAAAATGTGATTGTAATCACATTTTTTCATGTATTTCTCATCTTCCATGTATCAGAGTCCATTGAAAGTATGAAACATGGGTACTCCTTGGACAAGGAATTAAATTATGCATCCAATAAGTTGCTTATGTTCAAAATTTGAGTAAAATTGTAGGGAGATAAGTTGAAAATATGAGTGGATAAAGTAGTTTTTTTTATTTTTATTATTTATCTTTTTACTTTTTTACTCCAAAAATTGTGAATCATCCCCCATGGTTGACATCATCATATTTAATCCTATTGGTTCTTATAAAGTTTATTTTGGCTGTACATTTTTGTTTTGAGGCGCATTTTAGGCCTCAAAATTTCTCTAATGTCTATCGAACTACCTCGCTAGATGGTGTTGTTGCATACAACGAACATGGTCGACAAAGTGGCGAGCTGTGGCTAACAAAATTAACCCAAGGTTATATTTCTTGGTCACACGTGGCTTACCATTAAATTATTAGGTGTCTACCATGCCATTAGTGAAGATCACATTTGCACACAAGATAGATATGAATGAAGAACGATGG
Organism: Pinus taeda; assembly: GCA_000404065.3. NCBI lineage: Eukaryota > Viridiplantae > Streptophyta > Pinopsida > Pinales > Pinaceae > Pinus > Pinus taeda. Next base: position 352,582 of record APFE031653491.1, read on the forward strand.
TTGATTATTAGTTAGATGGCTTGGCTGGCTAGTGACTCGCTAGCTACTGGGCTAGCTGGCTATGGTGATGTTGTTGGCTCTGCTGCTGGACCTAGAACTGGAGACTCTGAAACTAGTTCGGCAACAGGATAAGGGGTTAGGACTGGAACAACCAGAAGGTATGCTGCTGGGTAGGTGATCAACCTTGCTACCCTTGCTTCTCTCACCCGTGCCTATGCCTAAGTGCCTCCGCTACTTGCTCTGTCGCAAATGGATAGGGGAGGGGCAGAACAGGGAGGGTAGGTTGGGCAACATCTACAGAATCTGCTTGCTGCAGAAACCACTACTGATGTTGCAGGATCTACTGCTAGTCGGGGAGATGCTACTATTGGTGCTATTGATGGATAGTAGACTTCTGCTAGATTAGACTCTGGATCTTGTTCTATCAAATATGGATCTGGATCATGAACATCAGGGTGAGGGTGAGCCTGTCGAATTCTCAACCTATGGGAGAGGTAGTGAACTCTCGACTAAAAGGAGAGGATGCTACAAACATGCTCGACCACTTGGAGAGGGAAAACTCCGAAAAGGAAGTGTGGTCCGGCAAAAAACTCCATGAAGATGCTAGGTGGAAATGACTTGGATGTTAGGTGGTAGATCCACATGGAAATGGTGATGACATGGTGGTTTGAGGAGATGACACATGGCATGTGGATTTAGCCTTCTTTGTTAGCGAAGTGGTCCTTTTCTGAGTGATACACATTGATGATGTGGCATGACAGGTGGTAGAGAGTGACATGGAAAATAATGTGGCATTATAGGTGATAGAGAGATGATGTGGAAGATGATGTGGTAGTGACCTAGTAGATGATGTAGAAGGCCTCAAGATTCATGCTAGGAGGATGTTTTTTAAGGATTTGTAGTGTAATGGAAATTTGGCATTTTCCATTTTTTTAGAGTTTGGAGACATAAGTCCATCTCAACATTTAGAGGTTGGGTCGAGCTAGTGGATAAAAGAGTTGCACACTAAATGAAGAATAACATCAATGAAGTGGTGGTTGACAAATAAAGAATTTAATGTTATGTGCAACACCTTAAATTAACATTTAAATCTACCATACCATTAAATGGAAGGTGTGTCATTACTTTAGAGGATCAAACGATGAGCAGTGAGGCAACATGATAGTGGTCACAACCTTGGTTAAAAAAAGTTTGAGGAATAAGCGTTTTTGGACTAGGTTTATCAAAGCACTAGCCATTGGGTCACACTAGTTTAAAAAAAGAAGCAACAATATCCAAGATTTGTGAGACTTGATTAATTTATGCTTGTCACCCCAAGTCTTGAGGAGCTAGTGTTAAGTGCTCAGGGTAACTACATGAAGTTACTTGGGTGTCATTGAATCGTTGAAGAGATGTGAATGAGTAGGTAACTAAGAGAAAGGTTGAATAGAAGGGAGATTGGTTTGTTGAATATGTCAAGAGGACACCGGGATAGGTTGAAATACTGATGTTCATTATCAGGATTTCAAGAACCAAAATTATAAATATTGTGAACAATGCACTGTGAATGCATAGTACAATAGCAGCCGATAGATTGAGATCTAAATGTCAATTATTGTATGCATGAAATGACATGTTGATGGTGCTGGACCTACCAAAATTAAGTGGATCTCCCCGGTATGAAGTGCTAACTAGACCTCACAATGTTTTGTGTAGGAGTCCCATCTAGTATGATGGCCTAATTTCCATTATCTTAGAGATTTTCCTTAGCTCTTGTTGTTCAACAAATGAGATTTTTATGCTCGTATCTTCAAAAAGTGAGGTGAGTATGCTTGGTGAGTGCGTAATGTAACTTTTGTCTGAGTTCTCTTACTATAAGGGGAGAGAGTAAAGTGAGCCTTTAGATGAGAGGTAGTAGTACACCCAGGGAGAGACACACACGAACCAACAAGGGTTTGACAAGCATCCAACGGAGTAGTCTACAGTGGGTGTGACAGTCGTCAAAACCAAAGTGCCAGGTGAAAACACGTACACCATCCAACAACGTAGTCCACATGGAGGTGATGGTCGTTATAACCAATAAAACAAGAATGGTTTGTCTAATGTCCTGTGGAGTAGTCCACATAGAGAAGACAATAGTGATAAACAATACAACATATCTTCAACAATGTAAGTACTAAAATAACCTAAGTAGTTCAACTATCTTAGTACAAGTTAAGAAAACATGCATTACAAATGTTTAAAGAGTATTCTTACAAACATATACAAAACATGCCTGAAAATGTGTTGGCCAAAACAGGCTTCTAAATTAAGAAAAAGTCTTAAGATGCATCTTACACCATACATCATTAGTCCCTGTAGTGGGACATTGGAGCCACTCCTCGCTTCTCAAAGAATAGACTACAATCTCTCAAGGCTATGTGGGAGGATCCAAGGTGAAAATTCCTTGCTCATACAATGGGAAGGGGTACATATAGTCAAGGGTGATGCTTGACCCTTGTGACTCTTGGACTACCCTCATGACTGTTCAAATTCTCATGACTTTTCAACTGACATGAATCTTCGACTTCTTGTGTGTGTCCATTGGACTTATCTTTACATTACATTCAGTTACAAAGGACATTGCCCATAATCATGATGTGGCTGAGACATCTCATGACACAACTCGACATGACACTTCTGACATGTACTAGCTGACTGTGGTGTCCATGTCAAGCTACTGTGTTGTTGAGTGATGGATGTACTCTTGGTGTGCTTTGTATTCTCCTCCACATGGAATAGTGTTGAGGGGTCTTCATGGTCTTTGTCTTTCTTGATGTTTCAATGCATGTGTTCCTTTTGCTTGTTTCTTTATATGCTTGGTACGCCCATCCAACTACAAGCAAGTCTTCTAGCATGTGCGCTTCTTCTCAACCTCGTTCATCATCTTGCCATGATCTATCAGTGTACTTGTTCCTGCAATTCACTGATGACGGGACGACATTAAATCCAAAATCTCTTAGTCTAGCATGATGCGTTGTTCTTGTGTTCCAAGTGATAAGGAGGGGGGACAACTCATTGAGATAATGTAGAGCATAACTCAGGTTGGAATGATGAATTACAGAAGGACAACGTGCACTGTCGGGAAAAACTTCTTAGTGATCACTGAGAGGCATAATTGCACAGTGAAAGTCACCAATGTTAGCTGCAACGTGATACCTTGAGGGAGGAAGTTTATGTGTAGTTTCTAGAGGGAGGATAGAGTGGGGTTGTAAGGGGACTGTTAGGCATTTCTGTGTAGTTTCCAGAGGGAGGAAAGAGCAGGGCTATAGAGGGACTGTTGGTCATGATTGTACAATTTCAAGAGGGAAGATAGAGCAGGGTTGCAGAGGGACTGCACAATTTTTGGGAACAGTGCACGACAAGCATCATGGGAATCACTAGACATGTGTGTGCAATTTTTCGAGGTAGTGCAGAGCAAGGCAGCAAGGGTTAGCTTGGAAATTATGCACAATTTCTGAGAACAATGTAGATGAAGGCAGTAGAGGACCAGGTGGGCATGTTTGCATAGTTTTTGGGAATAGTGCAGACCTAGGTCTCAGAGAAATGCAGGTTTCTGGTAGGCAAGAACGAGGGTTGATGACTGTAATTGAGAAATGCATAGTTCAGTTGGACATGGAGGCATTTTTTGCGCATTTCTGGGAGGCAGGTAGGATGCTCACCTCCGAGATTGTGTAGTGCAACTGACCTGGAGGACAACCTCAAGCACTGCGTAGTTCCGAGCAGCAGAGAAGGGTCACTAAGGGTTGATACTACATAGTGCAACTCAGTTGGGGTCTGGTGGAAGACGGTTGTTCAGTCGGGTAGATTTTCAAGAAAATGACTAAGTGTCAAAAGCAAGTGAACTTGTGTAGACTGATATTGTGATCATACGCTTAGCATACTTGACAACATAGACCACCATGAAAATAAGACAAATCATGCCCTTGGTGAGACTGTCTTGGAGTTAAGAGCGACAAATGTGACACTTGTGATAGACCTTCGGATGACCGTAACGACACTTGCATGACAATGCTTACAACTTTGTGTGAGAGTGAGATGGGTCTTCACATAGTGAAGACAACCCAAAAAGATAAAGGCAAAACTTCAAACTGACCAAAAGTAGATTGCAAGAAAGACAAAGCAATTAACATGCCGAAAAACTACCATCGGTCAAAATAGCTAAAAGGTGAAAAGACTTCACAAGAGCTCATGGGGTGAGCTCAAGTGTTTGCAACCATCAAAGGAAAAACTAAGGAAGGCTCTGAAATTTGGATGTGGGCCAAAATTTTGGAGGGTGTTGCAGCAGCTACAACACTTGGGACACACTGGTTGAATACCAACTTCTCTGTTCTGGTT
>APFE031653494.1:0-28841 GCA_000404065.3 Pinus taeda
AAGAAATATACCCAAGTGCATCTGGAGAAATCATCAATGAAAGTTAAGAAATATTTGTAGCCATAGAAGGAAACAACTGAAAGTGGACCACATAAATCACTATGCACAAGCTGTAGAGGGGCTGAGGCGTGCCAAGAGGCACGTTTTTCAAAACTGTCCCGTTGATGTTTTCCGAGTACACATCCGGAACAAACACCATCTCTGCAAGATACCATAGGAAGACCTGTCACCATATTTTCTTTACATAGATGCTGAAGGGAGCGATAGTTTAAGTGACCAAATCGCTCATGCCCAAGTTTGCTCACTTCATCATTATGAGAAACAAATACTGAGGGAAGATTTGATGACCGAAAGTTGTGAAACTTATACAACCTTGTGGAATCATCAGCAATACCAGTAGCTAGAATCTGTTTAGGATCTCTTAGATCCTTGATTACAACATCATGAGGTGAAAAATCAACAATTTTACCTTCACCTGAATGAGTTATCTGATATACAGATAGAAGGTTGCTGGATAAGGTTGGAACACATAATACATCATTAAACTGACCATTGTCTAGATGAACAGTTCCAGTCCCTACAACATTAAGAGATCTATCATCACCAACATATATATTTTTGGTGTTACATTCATGTAAAGAAGAAAACATGGCTTTGTTTTTGGCCATGTGATAAGAGGCTCCAGAATCAATGAGCCACTCATGAGAATGAGAAGAAGAAGATACATTTAATGCATAACCAGACTGAGATGATTGACAACGACATGAAGAAAGTGCCATTCCTGAAGATGAAGTTGAAGTTGAAGTAGAAGAATGCTCCACATGGATGTTATGTTTCTTCATTGCGGCTTCCAGGGCTTCCATCTTCTTAAAGCATTTAGATTCTAAGTGGCCATCTCGATTACAAAAGTTACAATGTCTATCAGTCTTCTTCCATTTGTTTTTATTGGTCTTATCATTTTGCTGAAATGATCTTTCATTTTGAGACTGAGTTTGCTTAGGACCCTTGTTTGGTTTAGGACATTCTTTTTAGGATATGACTTCTTAGGATTCTTTAAATTTGGTTGCTGCTGGGCGGCTAACGCTTCTTGAAGAGTTTCCAAGATTAAGAAGACCAAGGTGTAAGAGTTTTTCTTGTTCTCTTATTAAAGAATCACAAAAAGCATCAAAGGAAGGGGGCTTGTAGTCATGTCCTTGAGAAATGAAGGCTTCTCTTGTAGAATGGAAGTGGAAATGAACACAGAGTAGGCTGGTCCAAACTTAGTAAGAATGGAATAGATAAGGTTACTATCTTCTTTCTTAACCTTAACACCTTCCAAGAGAAATCTAAGGGGGTCTTGAATTTGCACAAGAAATCTTCAATGCAAGAAAAATTATTAGGATCCAATGTAAGCAACTCATTTTCAAGTTGATGGGCTCTAATTTCATTTTTAATCCCCAAAACTTTAGTGAGTTGTTCCAATGCTTCATGAGGAGTTTCAAGTTCTGCAATATGGAATCTAAGATCAGGAGAAATAGAAATCCCTATCAAACCACGTGCTTGATCTTGTCTATTTTCCCATTTTGCAACCTTGTCTTCATCTTTTGGTTTCTTCTCTTGGCCCGTGGCTATTCTGTAGAGACATTTACTTCTAAGTAAATCTTCCATGTAGGATATCCATTGGAAGTAGTTAGTGCTGTCAAGAATGACTTGGCATGGACTTTCCATTTTAAAAAAAACTGAAGCTGAAGATGCTGAAAGTAAGTGTTCCAATGGATAGATCTCGAAAAATTAGGCTGTTTTAAAAAAAACGGTTCTGAAAAAGGCTTCCGGATGAAGAAGTTATGGCTTTTTGAAAAAAAATTGTTGAAGTCGCCGGCAAAGTGCGCGAATGTGCGGGAATGAAAAAAATGCCCCCACAAAATGGAGATTTGAACCCAAGACCTCTACTCTCTTAAAAGAACTTTGAACCAATTGATCTATACAAAAATTTGAGAGAGAGAGAGGGGGGGGGCCTTTGGTTTGCGTGCTTGCCTTGAGAAACCTCTTTTTCCCTACAAAACACAAAACACAAAACCCAACACGGACATGCAAAGAAAAACGAACCTTATGGCTCGAAGTTAGCTTTACCCAAAAAACTAAATATTTAAAAAAAATTTAGCTTTAGCCGAAAAACTAAATATTTTTCTCAATGTTTCTGATTTTCCGAGATCACACTAAGGTGCAGGGAAAAGAGCATACGCATGAGAAAAAAATCCTTCCTTTCTGTTTCTGATTTGCCCAGATCGCACAGAGTCGAAGGGCAAAGAGCATACGCAGAAATGAAAGGTATAGATCCGGTTAAAAAAAAACTAAATAAACCGAAACCGAAATAAGCAGAGAGGAGAAAATAACAGTAAACTACAAATAAAGAGTGTATACCTTCAGATCTTAAAAATTACGCAGATAGGGCTACCGGAAACCTTTTCGCGTGAAACGAAAGGGGTTCCTCACTGGAACAGATGCTCCAAACACAACAGAGCAGTTCTCTCGGCCCGAAAGCAGTCAGAAACAATAGATCTAGGAAACGACAGCCGCATGCAGTTCTACCGGCTTCAGATTTGGATCACCAACCGACGCGGCCCTCAAATAGCTCTGATACCATGTAGGAATTTACAGGGTAAGTTTCTCAGACAGAACACCAAAAGGACACCGCTCAGAAACAGATCACAGATCAATACACCAGTATTTTGACGTGGTTAAAACCCTCAGAGAGGGAAACAGTCCACGGCCTGCGCCAACGTGGCTACTACAAGCAATTTATTAATAAAAGAATGAAAATTTACAAAAACTTCTCTCATGCACGGTTAACCTACAAATGACCCTCCATGCGCTTTAAATAGAATTCATGGACCAATCGGGTGTCAAGCCACGGATAAGTGTCGGTAATACCGAGGAGAGAATGAACCGTCGGATCACTAAATATCGTGACCGTCGGATTGTAAGTTACAAAATGTACAACGGTAAAGAAACACACTTTACCTAACTCTATACCTAACTCTATACTAGACCAAGTTGAACTTAACTATTCCTATGTGTCGAAATATCCTAACATGTTTAATGCCATTTGATATAGGCTTTTGAAATTAATCGAAGATGTTGATATGGTATAGAGTTAATGATAATTTTCTTGCCAAGTTTCTATACTAAATTATGGATCTACTTCATGAAGTTCAATGTCATGATGGTGACGGTGATATATTTAAACATTAATATTTATACACATGGTAGTCTCACTCACTCACATCTATTACAAATGAATCTAATTTTCTTGTAGTTCATTGGTTGAAGTCCATTATTGTCAACATAGCTAAGGCAAATACAATTTATTAGAGCTTTGAGATATCCATGTTTACATAGATTATAGCATAACATGTCTATGTACAATTTTTCTCTTAGAAATGTACAATTGTGCTTCCTATGATGCAAATTACCTCTCTTTGTTTTCTCTTATTTTCTTCTAATTTATAAGGTACCCCTACTATAGCAACTATAATCTTCTAAGAGAGGTTAACACCTCCTCTCTGTGGTGGAATAATTAGAGCTTGCTTAATGCCCTAGAGATTAAAGAAACTTTAACACTTAGATCCAAAGAGATACTAATTGAGATGTGTTATTTATACCCATATGCAACAAAAACAAATCAAGTCAACTTAAATGTATGAAATGATATAAAAAAAGACAATGACATGCTATGTCTCTTCTAAAATTTTATCATTCCTTATTATTATACTCGTTTAATTATATTATAGTTATTTTCTCATCAATGTTTTTTTAAATATCAAATTATTCTCTAGAATGATCAAATAATAGATAAACATAGTAACAATAATTTTTTTATAAAATTAAAAATCAGTTTTGCAACAACAAGCTCACTTTGCCTTGACCGTCTACATAAATTAATGACAAATCACCCTACTACATTTATATCATCATCAATAAATAAATAAAATTCAAAAGTATTGTCATAACATCATCACAACATACAACATTCTCCGATACATTTATATCATCACCAATAAATAAATACAATTCTGAACTATTCTCGTAACAACATTACAACAAATAACCTTCTCCAATACTTAAAAATTTAAAAATCTTTATGATAATTATAAATTTTTTTTTTTTCCTTCTCATCTTAAATCCACACAAATATTCTATAAAAAAAAATAATTTTCAAAATTTAAATGAGATTGAACTAATTTATCAACCCGATGCATAGCATTCATGCTCATGAACAGTGATAAATAGTTTAACTATAGCAATAGTAATGAACAGTCTTCAATATCCTCTCGTTCTCATGACTATATTCTGGTGATGGTATGAATGACTACCTAAGGGATTTCAAATGCTTTCTATGAGTTCTTAAGTTTCCTCATCTTTTCATTCTATTCTAGATTTTGGTGCAAGCTTAATAAGCTATGAGAGTTATGAAAATTAAATGTATTATAGTGTAGTTTTGTATATTGAGGCCTAGATGCACTTGTACGGAGTAAAAAAATTAAGTAATATGAAATAATAATCTCTCTATATTGAGGCCTAAATTCACGTGTACCCGGCAAAAACGTTAACTAACCTGAAAGAATAAAATAAGAGTGTTTAATGTCTAATTTACAACATCAGAAATACTTTATTCTAGGCCTTTCATGTTCATGTACAATAAACTTCACAAGTACTTCATAATCAGCTTACTTCAAAATCAATAAAATAAACATGATGAAAATTTATACTGAATATTAAAATACTAGGTTTAACAAAACAGTATTTGGCCTCCTCTTTAAACATACATAAAAAAAATTGGTAAACCGAAAAACTATAAAATGCTAAATCGAAAAACTATGACCATAACCACATTTGAAATCAGTATTGCGCAATGTAAGTAGATTATTAGGGAATGCCCTAGGGTGCAAATCCCATATTTACACGAACGTATCCGCGTTTACTACGCCTTGTCAAACTTAAAAAACCAAAAGTACCAAAATTTCTATGGAAACTGGTTAATCCCGTTGCGTTAATTATGAAAAGCTCAAAAAAACATTTAAAAAGAGGGAGACATTGAGGCTATATTCGACTGAAAGTCATTCCTGCATAGAGGGCACTCAAGTTTAGAGTAAAACCACCGAAAAATGCAGTTTCGATGAAATAGGTGATTGCAAGGCAACCGTTTTGCATCGCCTCCTGTGGATAGCATATCATGACAAATAGCACAAATATCATCTCCTGTGCCAACAGATTGGACTGGAATGACAACTGTTGGGGAAGAGTCAACAACTGCCAGAGCAGCAGCATAAGGATAACTCCCATGGAGAGCAATGTATCGCGCTCGCAAATCAGGATGAAGATCAAAACGTTCACCCCTCATTTCTATAGAATTAGCGGCATTACTATTTCCTTCCAAGAGTTGCAGTAACTTATGACCATCTTCAAAACTCCCACTCCATGCAACTTGCTGGCTCCACACATTTCCGTCTTCCCGACTCCAATCTACGATAGTTCGTAGCAAAACAATATTGACGTTTTCAGCCATTGTTTGGCCGCTGTAGTTGCCAAGATGCCATTCATTGTTGGGTTTCTGTCCAATGTCATCTAATTGACGTACACACACATTATCCCAAATGTTCTCCAATTCCCACCCATATCCGTTCCGTCTGCCAATCCATCTAAACACTACGCTTGAGATCAAGTGCTGCTGAACAATACCTTCACTTTCACTGGATGCCGATTCTTCATGTGAAAGGCCATCAGTTGCAGTTGTTCCAGTGGAAGGTACACATCTCCCCAAAAACATCCCTCTATTTAACTCTTTATCTACGTGTCTATAAGCCCGCTGAAATATTTCTTGCGCACAAATTTTTTTTTGAGTGTCGCTTCTAATCTGTGATTCCGCCATCTCGTCACTTACTGACTTTTTATTTACGATATTCAGTATATGTTGAGGAGTTCCCGCGATCACAACACATTAATCCGAAGACCTACGATATTGACCCGTTAGGCTTTATATTTCAATTTAGACGAGGTAATATAGCTACCTTTGTGTTATTGGTCCCACGCCGACCAAAGAAGGCTGGCTTATATTTCAATTATATTTCGGTCTCAAAAGATAATTCGTTCATAGGCGGTCACTTTTCCTAATCTCAGCTTGTTTCAATCTTTTGAGTGGTCTACTTAGTGGTAAGTCAAAATAAGTCACACATTTCTTATATAGGGAGGAATAGAGGAGGAAACCACAATAAATTTGAGTAAAGTTATATGATTAAATGGATTCAAAATACTCAAAAATAGATGTGTTAATCTTACTTGATACAAACATTATTGACACTTAGTAAATTTAGGTTATATGTGAACTCCTCAAAGCTAAAATGTAACTTAATGTGGAAATAATTATCTCTCACTATCTCATAGGAATGAATAAATAGTGTTTTGTTATTAGAGAAGGATACATAAGTTACTTAATAAATTGTTGTTGTGAGCTTGCCATAGTGACCACTAGAGCATGGTTCATAAATGTGGTCCACAACTTCCTAGGGTAACATATTATTAATTCACCCTCACTTTGCCTCCACTTCATGTGCCTAAGTGTTGGTTTAATATTGACTTAATCAATTTTCTTCTTCTTTAACAATGTGCAATACACCTATAATATGCAACATCATCTCTACATATACAAGAGATATATAGGGGGAGAAACACTTGGCTTAACACGTGCAAAGCATCAACATATAATAGAAAATATAATTTACAGAAACAAGTTCAAGCACTTGGCTAAACACAATTAATCCACTTGCATCCACACACAACATAGCTTACAACCTCAACTAGTGTGATGCCTCATTTGCACCTCATTGCAACACTCCTTGCAGTTCAATTCTCAAGCACCCCTATTAGATTCGATGACCAAATGGGAACCTATGTATGGAACTAGTACTCGTTTCCAAACACTAAGTTTCTCTACGGTCGAAACACCACATTTGTCCCAATCACTAAAATTCTTGACCAATCGGCCAAGCTCCAAAGTTCTATCTAATTATGCGACCAATATTACAAAATTTTGAATCTTGAAACCAAAATCAACAATATATGGGTGAGCAAAAACCAAATTTCATTTTAGACCTATACACCTAATATTGAGCAAGAAAACACCATATTTTGGGAAAGAAAAGGCCAAATTTTGTTTAAGATCCAAACATCAAATTTCAACAATGTGAAAACCAAATTTCGGGGAAGAAAGCACCAAAATAGGTTGTTTTATATGTGCCCTTTGTAGACCTACCGAAGTCGCCCAAGTAAAATCAACTCAGTGCGCAAATGAACTAAACCAATGTTTTCCATGTTTATGTATGTCTGTGCCTACTCATTCTATAAGCTTCATGTTCTCCCGTTCGCAGAGTCTTTTCCCACTCACCATGTATGTTATATATACATGCAAACTAGTCACGTGCCTTATGTGATTGATGAAATGTTCCAAACCACCTCATCTCACGACGATGTTCATTTATGTGCACCCAACATTTTTCCTTTACTCCACACACATATGCCCCTTGGCGACATAGCTTACTTCATCAACCAACTTACCTAGATGAGACCCCCTTAGTGCACTTTTACTCATGCACTAGCACACAAATAGAAAAAACATCATGTCAGATTATGTGATATAAGCATTATATTTTGTTTCAGATTATGTGATATAAGCATTATATTTTGTGTCACAATGATGTTTCCCACTGTACATGTTCACGTACTTGTGCGCCCAACCTCATGGACTTGACATCCTCTCCCACTCAGAGAAATTTTCATCCTTAGAAAAGCTATAATCAGCAACCCTCTACTCAAAATGTCACGAACCGAAGCATTCATGCAAAAATCCATCTCCAAGTCTCCATGAGAATACCAAAGGTCTCAAGCCTACTCTATCAACACAACATTCAACAAGCATTCTCACTATCCAAAGCTATGATGTGAGGACTATTGCCTCCTACTCTAGCCATAATGCCTCAAGTTGATACTACCATCATGATAATCATTAAGATATTTAAGAGTTTATCTACCTATGAATTTTTCTGCCATACTCCAACATAAATATATCATACCTTTTCACATTGATATCCCCAAAGTTTTGTACTAGTTGGGTATATAATTTAACGATCACACACATCCCATCAAAATGTAGATCCTCATTCCATCACCAATCATTTTTTTGGCATTCTTATCGCTTCCTCATCGAAAATAACTGCAACAGAAATATAAATGATGTCCATACAGACTACCCCATACCCAAGTAGATGAAGGTATCAACATGAAAATAAATATTCAAATAAATCATCTAGTCCTTTCGTTATCCCTCAATTCTTGCAACCTCACCTCAAGGTTCTCTATCAAGTCTAATTTGAATCCACTACTCCTATGGTCAATCAAATCACTCCATCCCTCATCTCGTTCAAAATGAAAACTCCTGTGACATCTCTATGATGGAGTTAGTGTCCCCATTTTCCTTGATTAGTCATCCACCTTATTATATAGAATTTACAACTGCTAGCTGAAGTATCTTTCTTAAACCTAGTGGATTGGTTTCGAACAAGAGAAAGAAAGGAATATAAAGTTTCCCTTAGAGAAATTGAAAAATTGAAAGAGGATTAATTCAAATTCGTTAAAATGTTTTCTCTCCTCTCATTTTGTAATATCCAATCATAGCTCCAATTGATATAATTAGAACGTGCACATAAAATCAACATAAGCTAAAAATCTACAACATCTACGTAGCATTATCCAATCACTCTAATTAATGGATCAGAAAGGCATTGAACTATATGAATGTAAGCATAACATAACACATATATAAAAACAATGTACTTTATATATAAATATGAATAGGAGAGAGTTTACAACCAAGAAGTGTTTTACTTTATGACAACCTCAGATCAAGAAGAACCAGTCAAGATCATTATTTTTTATAGTACATTTACATCATGATATCTTTTTCTGAGGGAGGCATACCCATGCTTAGCATATAAGGTAAAAATACATATATAATGATGTAGAAATCACGTCCACTGATGAAAAAGTGTGGAACAATGATTAGATGACTATTTTTATGACCATATCTATCACGCTTTTTAATCTTGTATTAATGCTAAAATCGCAACCGAGATGGATGAAGCTAGATATGGGGTATTCTATCTCATTCCCTCGATTTTCCATTGTATGAGTATAACCATGCAAAAAAATGATCGGAAGTCGAACATGGTTGACACTACATGATTATCAGCCAACCATGTAATCCATTAACAAACATGAGAAAACTCATGTTTTGTGTTAATGGCTCCCAATGTACTATAGTACAATGTGTATGGTGTGAATGAATGAGTTGAATTTGATCACGAAACATAATATTTCGGTCAAAAACCAATGATAAAAACATGACACCGAGAACGAGGAAACTTGCCATTGATGTATGCAAGTCCTAAGGTAACAAAGGGATAGTTTGTAAGTCGACTTAATAGATTATGAGCTTATGTCGACATGAAGCGACCCATCACAAGAGGGCCTTGATGTATCCCCCACCAACGACATAAATTGGGCATCATGATTTGAGATAAAATGATATTGATATGGAGGTGGTTCAAGAATGACAAACTTGGAATAAAAAATTATGAGTAACATAGCAAATATCAACTGAATGGCTTCTCTTGAAAATATTGGTGAAATTCAATGGAGATGGAATCATTGACCTAAACCCAAAAGCCAAGGGTTTGACATTATATGATGAATAAAAACACAAGCAGATTTTCCAAAAGAAACGCCACGAAGATGAAGTGGAAGAGTGTCAAGTTCGAGGACAAATTGTTGCTATTAATTGGTAGAGTACCTTGTTTTCCCAATTTTCCCAACCATTTCTGGTCAGTACCTCTTTATATTTCAACAAGCTTGAGAATGATAACATATTCTTGATTTGCAAGTTCATCATTTGGATGAATCCCTCTGATTATTTTTAACAAACCTTGAGAACGAGTGGCTTACTCCTATGATGATTGAAAATTCCATCATTATTTGATGCTTTCACGAGCTTAGTGAAGGTCTAACTACACTAAAAGAAAAAAAGTTCATTGGTTAGGGTCATGCTTATGACGAACCTTTAAGGTGCATCATCAATGTCGTATTTCATGATTTTCTTTAAAAAAGCATTGTTGTAAGTATATATAGTGATGGTCCTTTACGGTTTGTCACCAAAGCCATTTTCAATGACACTTTTGGTGATGATTGTTAAAGACATGTCGCTAATTCTATCTTTTGTGACACTTTTGGTGAGGGTCGTTAAAATCCCATCACTAATTCTCTCTTTGGTGACACTTCTAGCGATGATATTTCATTGACCATCACCAATGATCTTTTTGGTTACTTTTGGTAACACTGAATAAATTTTCATCATCATTTATCATTACAATGAGTTTTTTATGGTGCTTCATGCCTATGATAGACCTTTAAGCTCCATCATCAATGTCACATATGGGGAAGGTATTTAAAAAACCGTTGTTGTAAGTGTATATAGTGATTGTCCTTTAAGATTTGTCACCAAAACTAATTTCAATGACACTTTTGGTGAGGGTCGTTAATTCCCCATCACTAATTCTCTCTTTGGGGACACATCGAGTGAGTATCTTTTATTTACCATCACCAATGCTCTTTTTGGTTGCTTTTGGTGACTGTCAAAAAATGTTCATCATCATTGGTTATTCCAATGTTTTTGATGATGCTATGTACATGTTACTATATTTTTTGTCAAAATATAATTATTTAAAACCATTGTTGTGGAGTCTCTTTCATTATGTGTCGAAAGTCATAGTGGTTATAACAGACAATCAATTTGTTAAGAAGTAATTAGTGTGTGTCATTTCCCTCAAGTCATAAGAATATAGTATTCCTATGTGTCAACACATGATTAATTTCTATTAGGTTTATCATCTAGCAAATTTCCTTTAAATAAAGTTCCACTAGTGTGTGTAGGAACTATATTATTTAATATATAATCAAGCTTTGTCAATTCTATTAATGAGAGAGACATTGCAGTCCTCAAAACCCATGGCACAGCTTAACATGCTTTGGAACAATTCACTAACATTCCTTGGCACCTCACATGTCTTCGAACATCTTTGTACCTAGAACTTCTTGCCATGAGTTGGATGTCAAACCACATGTTGGCATGCCATAGCATAACATAACACTCCCCTATCATGTGTTGGCATTTTTTGTAGTCCCTAGCATGCCCTGAAACTCCTTGGCATAATGCTGCATTGAATAAATTAGAACTTCACACACACTGGCACTTCGCATGTATTGGAACATATTATAGTGTGGCTAGCATGCCCCTAACAGATAAAGTCTCAACTTATTAACCCTCTTATGTGTTCATTTACTTTCATTTTAGATTTTTTATTTCTTTTGTTGCCTTGAAACTCCTTGATGCATATTGCCATACCCTGGCACCCTACACATCCTAGCATTTCATAGCACCTCAAATGCTTTGGCACTATTTGGCACATGTTAAGACACCCTCGAACTACCTAGCACACTCCAGTACTTCTTGAAATTCCCTCATATACCCTGGCATTCCTTACCCGTTATTAGCATACCTTGTCACTCCCTCCTTGGCATGACAACTAACACTAATTGACACTCCCCAACACACCCTCAGATTCATTCACTTCCATGCATTTTGACCTACTGCTCCCTTGTGTTGTCCTAGTACTCCTAGTCACTCCTCACCATGCATTGGCACTCTCTAGCACACCTGAACACTCATAAGTAAAGAATGAAACTTGTAACCAATGTTACCATACTCGGAATAAAGAATAAATTAGTGCGACAAATGAGATAAGAGTTTTAGTCAGATTGGGGAGATATTAGAAAATAATTGGGAAAAAATTGGAAAAGAATTAGTGAATTCAATAAATAAAAATATGCGCATATATTGATTTAAAAAAAAAAACATTTTTCAATGATATTTAGTAAATCCATGTCCAAACAATTGGTATATCAATATATGTCCAAAATATCATGAATGAATAAGTATCTCATATATGTTATGATTCCAAACATGATCCAAAGTACTGAGTCATGACTCCTCACTAGTGACTACGTAGAACTAGAAGCAATTGCTTCTAAAAGTTTACCAACAAATGTATACTAATTAGAAAAAATAAGTAACTAAGAGTCTAAGACTCTTAAGAGTGAGAAATAGAAGTGATTCCACCCACTCCTCCGCTTGCTTGAATCTCAAAGTTCTTCATGTCATGTACGCTTAAAAGAAGAGCCTCCTCTAATTGGACCCAATGTGCTACATTTGTAGTTTGCAAATCTATCTCTTCAAGGTGTATTGGTGAATGGGTCAAACCTATCATTATCATGAGACATTGAAATGTGAATTTAAGTTTGACTTTGAACTTTAAAGTTTAAAATTTAAATTCCAAATCAGATTATCGAACCTTCAAATTCAAGCTCACACCTAGTATTTTCTTGTTGCGAAGTTGTAGATTGTAATGCAAAAGTACAAGGTCATTTAAGCAATTTTGTGTTAAGCAGTTGTGCTTCTTAGAATGTGTTTTCTCAAACATGCTCCAGTTGCACTCACAACCTGAAGCACTTCATGCTTGGTTCAAGATTCAAATGGAAAATCTCTTGAAATCTGGCGTATCACTACAAAAAAATTTCCGCCAAAGATATAGCAAGTGGCAAGGGTTCGTGAGTAGATGTACTAAATACTAAATAGTAAAAACTTAAAAATACAACAAAATTTTATAAAAATTTATCAGACAAAATAAAGTTTAAACAGTTTTAATGAGTTGATAAAGCCTTCAAGCCTCAAAGGGTACCTGGAAACACTTAGATATTTCTCATATAACACTTGTATAGGAAAATAATGTAGGTACTGCTCTATAATCCTATAGTTGGGAAAATACATGAATTTGAAATTATGGATCAAGGAAGCACCTTTCCATAGATGTCATAAGTCCTCTTTGAACGTCCCCATCGTCATTAAATTTTCTCTTATCATAAAAATACTATGGGTTTAAGAAGTACCTAGTAGCATGTAAGGGGGAATGAAATTTCCTATCCCAATGTGCATCAATAATGTCTCAAAGAGGCATATACTTTGCCTCCTCATCCCCATATCTTCTTTTTATGGCCTCCTTTTTGAGATCCATCGCCTCATAAATGTAACCCATAATGAGTTTGTCACCATCAGTCATCCTGAAAGTTCAAGATTTGAAATATAAATTAATATGAAACATTGAAAATAAAAGGAGCTTGAAATGAAATTTAAAACACGAAAAAGTTAAAAGACTTGAAGTACTGAGAACTCTAACAAGGGACTCCATCACAACAATAATCTCTTTGTCATCATTCGAGAAACCCTCATTAGACACAAGTGCAACAAATTCAATTCCTTCAAGTGTCTTTGAATGTTTAGATGCCATCCACTCAGGTCCCAAGGACATCCTGTTCATATTTGTCTTTTTCTCAACAAGAAATCGCAAATATATGAAATTTTTTGCAAATCTAGTCACTAAGGGTCGAACAATTTCTTTACCTTCAGTGTATTTTCTCATGGTGTTTAGGACAATAATGTGGTTGTATAGGTATTTGGTTATGGATTTTTCCTTCCCCACAACCATATGTATCCAATGAAGCTTACCAACATCCTCAAGCACTAAATATATAGAATGGGAAACCCAATAGGTCCAAAAGATAGTGGGGTACCTAATCTTAGAAAGTCTACCAGCAACCATATAATTAGCTGCATTTTCGATGATAGTTTGTACAACATGTTCTTCTCCCACTTCTTGAATTACTTCCTCCATCATTTTACAAATAAGTTGGCAGTCTTAACCTTGTCTGAGGCATCCACTAATCAGAGAAACATTGTACCTACTCGACAAGATATAAGGAGATTTATTAAAGTTCTATTCCTTTGATCTCTCCCTCCATCACTCATGATCATGCACCCTGTTTCTACCCTTGATGAATGAAACTCAGATAGCACAACCATGGCATCTTCAACACCTCCTAATAAAAGATTTGTCCTAATGCTTTCTAATGAAGGAGCTTTGAACCCTATACCTGCAACAACAACAACAACATCAATCATAGCTTGCCAATAAGGACTTATGGCATAGTGGAAAGGTTTGTTAGAATAGTACAAAAATTTAGCAATGGCCTTCCTTGCCTGACTATGGATATTTTTTTTCCAACCAGTGTTATCCAAGGTAGGTTGGGAACATGGTTTTGTGTGGGGAGAAAAAAAGGTGTTTATGTTTCCACCTCCAATGTTGAATGCATGAGGATTCATTTGGCCTTGAGTTTGACTTGGACTTGGAAGAATTTCTGGGAAACTTGGGAACTGCATTGAGGATTCAATAGAGGGAAATGACAATGGGTTAGTGGAAGAAAAATTGTCAACTCTAGGTGTTATCAGGAAAACTAGTGTCCATTCAGAGCTGCTAGACCCACTAAGACGGGTATCTATCTTAGAAAAAACTAAACTAAAGTCACTTGTGTTTTCCTTTATGGGAAATAGATCAGAGAGAAGCAGAGAGTACCAACCTTAGTCTTTCGCTTGGTTCTTTTCTTGTTTCCTCTCCCCTTCGACAAATCTTCGCCACTCCTTCCTCACTTGTCCCACTTCAAAGAACACCTATAGAGTCAAAGCAACATAATACCATCAAAGCGTAGAGATCTATAATCATAAATAATATAGTATTAGATATATATTAACCATACAAATGCATATATCAATACAACATTCAGAGATATAGAAGAATATGGAGGAAAACTCAAATAGCTTTATTGATAGATGTAGTAGAAGAGAGGATTACAGCCCATTGATCTGACATAGTTCCATCCTCCCAGCATGAAAGTCCACTTCGCCTCATCAAAAGCTAGATCACCCAACACTATGATGTTCCACCGGGAAACAAATAGCACTTCCTTAGAAGATACAAAATTCCAGCTTCTGTATCTCTAGGGTGGGGGGTCCATATTTAGATGTTTGCAGGTGGGTGAGTCAGCTTCTGAGATTTTGATTAGTGTCATCTTTCTGATAGTTCATGGTTCGATTTCATGATCTCTTACTCATCCCTAAGTGAATTCAGAGAGGCAAGTGTCAAATGGGCAGTTTCTAGAAGATTCTACGGGTTTCCACTTAGCCAAGCACCTCTACCATTTGTTTGCTCTCACTCATCGAACACTATAGAAGGGATTTTCAGCATGCATCACACTTTTTGCATGTGGAAGGTGAGATGCATTGCACCCTTAGCACTAAGCAGTTTGTATGGTCCTGTTTTGACAAGTTCTAAGTAGTTTTTCAGGGAGAACTTCTCGGAGATGATGTAATCAGCTGACCTTGCTCCTTTACGGTATGTAACAACACTTTTAGGGGCTTAGAAGCCATTTTTTATGGAAATATGAGATTGGGGTTTTAGTTCCCAAATATGTCTATAATAGTTGCCCCCTAAAGCATGATGTCGTAAATATTCTGATGTCAGGTGAAATGCTTTATCATGAGGATCTGAGGTTTTTCGAACTAAAAGGTGACCTGTAATAAGATACAATACAATACATTATCTTCATAATATTTTCATGATCTAGCTGAGGCAGGCATTCCCATGCCTAGCTTTATAAATTCATTTTCATGTACATATGAGAGAATCTCCTATGTGACAAGCTGATGATTCTAGTAGAGCCATCATTGTTCGGCTTGGATGATTATCTGTTCAGCTATCATGTACATTTGATTTCTTTATTTTCCTAAATATATCGCAGCCCGGATGGATGAAACAAGATCCAGGGTCTTCAAACTCATTCAATCTTCGCCCGAAGTACAAGTCGATCCATGTCGAAATATGTTTTGAAGTCAAACATGGAAGGACATCGCGTGATTACTAGCCAATGATGTAAGTTGTTAATAGGTGTGAGAGGAATCATCGATAATGATAATGACCCTCAAGGTACTGCAGTACAATTCATGTGGTGTGAATATGGGACTTGACGTCGAACACCACGCAAAATATCTCGGTTGAAGGTTATTGATATAAACCTATTGCCAGAAGTGAGAAACTTGCCATTGAGGCATGCAAGCTTCAAAGTACTAAAAACGTTGTTCCTAAGTCAACTTCTTGGATAATGAGCTGATGTCGAAAAGAAGTGACCCATCGTAGGAGTGCCTTAATGAATCCCACACCTAAGACATAAAATAGAGAAAATGATTTTGTGCAGGTGAAAATAATCGGATGATATAAGGTTCAGGGTGGTTGTCATGAAAGAATGAAGCATGAAGGTATTACAGTGGATGAGACAAAAGCTGGGTTGGTGAATTCTCTGAGTGACTTCTCTTGAACATATCAACCACACTAAAATGGATTGGTAGCGTTAACCCCTGAAATGGATGGTAAGGAGGACCAATGGTGATATGACTCGTGAATGGAGTAACCCAACCCGACTCAATCATGGTGATGGAGTGAAAGTGTCATCTTCAAGAGCGATATGCTACCAATAAGTTTCTTCAATTTTTCTTCCTAATTTTTCCCCAGTCATTTCTAACCAGTAACACTATATTTTTGTCAATCTTGTGGAGGATAACATATGCTTGTTGCATAAATTTCCCTTCAGCCAAACCCGTTGCTATGTTTTAACAAGTCTAGCAAGAATGAAACTCGGCCTTATCTGCATGGACAAGTTCGTCACTATTATTTTAACGATTTTAACAGCAAAGAAAACTGAGTCATTTTCAATTTTAGAGAGTTTGAAAAGAGACGGAGAGGAAAATCCAGTAATCGTTTTTCGTAATATAATCCCTTAAGTCAAAAAAAGTATAAAATATTATGAAAGGGATGACTTTTCGATAGTTTTAATGAGCCGAACAACACAACTGCTCAATCTTTTTGTGCAATGGTCCCTCAGGTCCAAAAATATTAAAATCTAGAGGAGGGATGGCACTTCTAATCAATTTAACGCGCCGGAGAGGCCAATTGCTCAATAGTATTTTCATATTTTATGAGTCAGATGAAAAGATATTAAAGGAGACTCATTTTAATGGAATATCTGCATCATATTGTATCTCATGAAGGACTTAATGTAGACCCTAGGAAAATTAAAGCAATCAAGGAATGGAAAATTCCCACATCCATAAAGCATCTGTGAGGATTTCTTAGGTTGAAAAGGTATTATCTAAATTTTGTTAATAATTATGGGATAACAGTAGCACCTCTAACAACATTATTGAGGAGAGATGCATTTTCATGGACTCCAGAAGCAACAAGGCCTTCAAACATCTTAAAGAGGCAATGTGCCAAGCACCGGTCTTAGCAACAAAAGTGGGTGACAAAGATGTTGGGTTATGACTTTGAAATCATCTACCAAAAAGGGAAGCAAAATCTGGTGGCAGATGCACTCTCAAGAAAGGTTGAGGATGTGGAAGCATTATGGTGTGTCGTTTCTATTATCCAAGTAGATTGGATAAATGAAGCAAGGGACGAATGTAAGAATGATGAAGAAGTGTCGGCACTTATCCGAATGTTACAACAAGATTCTAGTACATCTGATACATTTAGCTGGAAAAATGATTCATTATGGTACAAAGATCGCTTATACCTCTGTAAGAATTCCCAACTCAAGCAAAAGATTGTTATTGAATTGCGCACTTCTCCCTTAGGAGGGGACTTAGGATTTTTAAAAACTTACCACAGGGTCAAGAAAGATTTTTTTTGGGATGGCCTTAAATTGGATATTCAAAAGTTTGTGGCAGAATTTTTGGTTTGCCAACAAAAGAAAGTTGAAATAACTAAGACCCCGGGTCTATTACAACCTTTATCCATTCCAAGCCAACATTGGGATGAGGTTTCAATGGATTTTATCATATGTTTACCCAAGTCCGAGGAAAAAAGTGTCATCATGGTGGTATTTGACAAAATTGCCAAGTACGCACACTTTTGTGCATTATCACATCCATTTAAACCCAGTATAGTTTCTACTGCATTTATGGAAACAATTCAAAAGCTACAAGGAAAACCAAGGATTATTGTAAGTGAGAGAGATCCCATTTTCACTCGAAATTTTTGGACAGAATTATTTTCTTGTCTTCGTAGTCAGTTAGCTCATAGCTCATCTTATCATCCTTAATCTAATGGACAAACTGAGATAGTAAACAAATGCTTGGAAGGATATCTTCATTGCTTTGTATCTAATAAATAGATACAATGGGTCAAATGGTTGCCTCTGGCTGAATGGTGGTATAACACTTCCTTGCATATAGAAACAAAAATCACCCCATTTATGGAACTTTATGGATATCAACGACCATCCATCATATCATATTTGAAAGAAAATTCTAAGGTTTAAGTAGTGGAAGATTTCATCGGGCATCAACAACAAGTCCTCCAACTCTTAAATGATAACCTCGTGTTAGCGCATCATAGAATGAAACAACAGGAAAATCAGCATTGCAGTGAAATAGGTTTTGATAGAGGTGTTTGTGTATTCCTACGCCTAAAACCATATAAACAAATGTCCCTTGAGCAAGCTAAGAAGGATAATAAATTATCACCAAATTATTATGGTCCGTACAAGGTGTTGCGAAAGATTGGTACTATGGCATACAAATTGGAGCTTCCTATTGCTTGTCGAGTGCACCCAGTTTTCCATGTTTCATGTTTAAAGAAGGTTATAGGCGACAAGCCCCCAGTTCAAACAACATTTCCAGAACTTGACGAGGAACGAAAAATTATATTGGAACCAGAAGCAGTCACAAAAGCAAGAACTTTTCTTCTTCTTAGTAAAGACTAATACTATTAAGAGGATGTATGTAAAATATGAAGTTACAACCAGGAGAAGCAAGAAAACGGATAGCCGGAAAGGATACACTATCCACCTTGGCCCCTAAGAGAAAACAAGAAGAGAGCAGTGCTAAACAAGAAGTAACAGGAAGAACAAAGTAACAAGAGCAGAACAAAGGATTCTACCCAACATGGGTAGAACCAACTGTGACCCAACCAAGATGACTCTACTGAGCTAGCATGATTTGCGAATTGAGCTGGGCTAACAGAGAGGTCTCCTTGTCTGAATCTGAGGGAGAGGACTCATGAGTTCTTTTCTGCGAGTTTGGTGGGACAGTATAATCCTCAAGACCAATAGAGGGTGGACCCTGTGCTTGCTTTGTGTCCATTCCTTCTGCATCCCCTTCCTGTTCATTCGAGCTAGAATCAGAATCATCCATGGGGGGAGGATCATGAGGTTTCCAGCTTTTGGATTTTGGCTTAGGATTGGCTTTCTTCTTTTGGGTAGGCATCGACGGACAAGAGCTCAGAAGGTGCTCTGTGTGATGGCAATTTCGGCAGCGAAAGGTTGTGTTCTCGTAATCCAGGTTCTAAGTCCAATGGAAGTCTCCAATTTTGAGATTAGTCTAATCAGGTATATCTTTGCTCATGTCTATTACATCACAGATTCTGGCGAAGGTGTATCTGCCTTTTTCCCCTCTAGAGGTGTCTGTGGTTGGAAAGCGGCCTAGAGTATTGCCGATCCCTTGGAATATAGCAAAGTGCCATAGATGTGCCAGGAGATTAGGAAGTCTGACCCAAATGGGGATCTTGGTGAATATTTTTGTAGAGGGATCGAAATCTGGGAACCAAGGGGTGAGGAATAAACCTGCTGAGCACCAGAACCATGGGCCTTCACTTAATGCTTTTTGGTAGTCCTCACTGAGAGAAAACACTACAATGAAGAAACCCTTTAAGCAGAGGAGAACCTTGCAATTGTTGGTCTAGTTAGAGTGAATCCATTGGTAGGGATCTTCTGTGCATGGCCATAGCCCATTGAACCTACAAATAATGGCATGCTCTGCATACTTTTGGATTTTATCATCCAATGTTGGATGCATTATTTAAATGGAAGGGGTTTCCTCCAGTTTGTCCACCAAAAAAGGTTTCGAAGCCTGAGCTGGTGGAGCTATTTTCTTGGGCATCTAAGCATGGACAATGTCTTTGTATGAAAAAGCCACAACTGAAGATGACAATCAAACAACCCCCCCTCTCAAACAAATGGTAAAAATGATGGAGGCATTTCTATTAATGTTGTAAAAAGAAAGGGGATAAAGATCCTCAAGTTGTTTACCTTCGTGGACGAGTCGTTGAAATGAAAAGGGAATCCCTAGCCGAAATTCTAGGATTTTCTTGAGGTCCTACACTAGATCTGAACACCCATTATAGCAAAGTTTTGCTAGAAAGGAGCATGATCTGGATCTGGAACGAGGCAGAGTGATCAGACTTTTGCTTTCCTTTGTAAAACTGAGACGAGAGGAAGCTGGTGATTTGGAAGCTCCTAGATGATTCTTTTCTGATGATGTTTCCCTTGGAGCTAGGGCTTTGCTGACTGGTGAACTCTGTGGTGGCCCTCTGGAACAATGGACTGCTGGGGTGCAGGGGTTGTCTAGAAAAATCACAACGTTTCTCCATGACATATATTGTGTGTGGGTTCCTGGCAATGTCGTGCTAGATCCATAAGCTATTGGGATGCAAGGTTAATTTGGAACCCTCAAAGTTTGATTTGTTGCCTGTGAAAACATCGAAAATCTTGGCAGCCTGTAGAAGTCCCTCAAGGTCGGGCGTCATTCTCATCCCCACTGTGAAGCTGATAACAACTTATAGATGAAAAGTGTGTGCCTCCATATCTGCTGCAGTGCATGCGCAACTTTCTGTGAGCGCATCCCGTGCATGTTTATCTTTTTCTTCACAGGGCTACACGCGATCTTATTCGCTAGGTTTGGCTTCAATGGAGTCGGGGCCCCTCTGAAACTTGCGTCGCCATCTTCTGTAGGGCCGAGCAAAGGCCAGACGGCGACTGAAGGAATGGAGGCGACGACAAAGAGATTAGGGTTCATCATTCTTCTCCCAACACAAAAACAAGAACTTGACAGCTATGAAATCGATCAATTTCGAAGTACCTCATCAAGTGGAAGAACTTATCCGATGACGATTCCACATGGGAGGATGAGAATTTTATACAGAAGCATCTAGAACTACTCAAGGATTTGGGACAACACTTTTTTGAAGGAGAGGGGCATGTTATGTCCCTATAATACTAGTGATTAGCCCATTACTATTGTAGTTGTATCCCTTACTAATATTGTTCTGCCCCTATTGTCCCCATATTGTTATATTGTGCCCCATAGAATCCATCTATTCTTATTTTTGTGCCTTTATATTATTATTATTAGGTCGAGTAGGTTATATTGTGACTCCTTAGACTCGTATATATAGAGAGGAGGTTTTCTCATTTGAATAATCAAGAAATCATTCATTTTTGTAATGTAAAGGAGGTTTCCCCCTCAAAGAGGCTGAGCACTAAGGCATTAATATATCTTTTCTATCCTTTTGTGAGTTGGTTTCATAACAGGCTCCTTGGAGAATCCTAAGAGTGGCGCTATTGTAGAAACAAGAAATAGGTTTATTTTGAGTTCTTCATTAGTGCATTGATAGTATATTGTTTATTCGATACAATACCTTAATAGTGTATGATCAAATTATACTTAAGCCTGTCATAATATTTTGACTTACCCTCTTTTAAAGAGAAACTAGAGTGTGTGTCAAACTTGCACATCACAATTGTATCGTGCAAGGTTTACCTTGGACAAGTTTTGTCGATCTAAGTGTTGGATACCTATACCAATAGGTTTCATATTTCATGATTGGATATCAAAAAAACCAAATATGCTCTGCTTTGATAAATGCAAAGATCCCATATTTTCCTAAGAAGACAATGTCTGCACCAGTTTTGATAAGAACTCAATTTTGATGGGTGGTCCAACAGTCTAATCTGGATCATGCCATGTTTTCAATTTCCATGTTGTAGAATAGAGAATGAAATCTGTGCAAACTGTCTAATCTTGGCAGATCAGTAGCTAGGTAGAGAAACTAAGGTTCCCAACTTCCCAATCTGGGACCTTGGAAGGAATAAGGGTTGCATTAGATAGGGAATGAGAGAAAAAGCCAATGAACAGAAAAAGGCATTCAAAGGGTTTGCAAGTCCAAATGCACCCTCCAAGAAGGAACAAAAAATGCTAGGAGAACTAGTTGGGTAGGTAGATGGGGTTGCTGAAGTGCTGTCTCTTCCAAAATCAGAGTTGCTGAAACATCTACAGCAAGAGCAACACACTGGAGCATGACTAATTCCCTTGTTTTCATCTGTCTTTCACTCATTGCTAACACCCTTTCCCAAGATGCACAGAGCACAGAAAATTTATATCTTTGAAGTATTCTTATGGCTTTAAGAAGCCACATTTCTTGTGCAAAAATCTTTTCATTTTGATCTACTCTTTATTTCAAGTTATTTTCAAAGAAAACTTGGTTGAACCAAGCCCTCATCCATATGTTCCCTCCATGTTAACAACTAACTCTACTACTTAGCTCCCTACACCCCATTACCCCTATTATTATAAACACCATGGTGTATAAACCCCACAATGCATAAATATCCCCTCCTTGGCACTATAGCCATAATATTCTCTCCCTGGAACTTGAATTGACACCTGGTCAAGGTCAAGAACCCATGACTCACCTTTTGTCCCCCTCAAACCAGTTTCCCTACCCAAAAGTCCCATTTTACCTTGGAAAACCTTGAAAAAGCATTGAAAAAACCTTTAAAAACCCATAAAATAACTCAAAGGGAGGAAAACATTATAAAATCACCCTCCCCCCGCTTTATCCTAAGGTCGGGGGTTATCTACCCTTTCATATTACATAAAACCCATTTCACCCACTTCCTATAGTTTCCGCCTTCACAAAAAATTGATGCCCAAAATGTATAAAAAAACCCTCATTCTAAAGTTGGCCAACCAAAAGACTTTTGCTAAAAAACCATAGAAAACCCCCAAAAAACAAATAACCCACGGAGGGGCCCGCAGCCACAAACGCAAAGAAATATTGTTTAATACCCGCCCGCTGGCCTCTATTGTCCGTGCAGATTGCCCGCCCGATGACCGTCAGATGAAGCCGGATCCAGATCTACGGCGGATGATCATTTCGGGCAAACCCGACGTCCGCAGGTTAACCGAAGGAGCCGCTACAGTTCGCACAAGTTGGGCGCCCGACGACCGTCCGATCACACGCCTCCAGATCCACGGCCTATATAAATATCGGAAGGCCCTACCTGTCTGACAGATACCTTCCGATATCTGTCAGACTCTTACGTCAGGCGGGCGTCACGCCGAGACACATGTCACGCCCTGATTGCATCGGAGCAGCACCTGACAACCCGTTCACCGTACAGGGCCCGTTCCGATATTGCGACACCTGTCCTGCCCACGTCGGCGCCCTGCTGCCGCGCACATCACTGCCACATCCGCACACCTCATCCCCCATTCGTCCACCTGGCCGCCACCTCATCGCCCCCGTGGACCTGCCATTGACCGCCACGTCACCCGGTGACGTCATGATGACGTCACCCAACCCGGGCCCCCATGATGACGCCATCCATAAAGCGCGCCAAAAGGCCAAAAAGCCATATTTTCGCCAATTTTCACCATTTTTTCATATTTTTCGGAAATTTCCTGTTAAGCTCTCTGCATGTAATTTACGACGCCTGCGCCACCAGTCATCCTGCAACCATTTTCAAAGCACCCAGCGCGCAAATCCAGCTACATTCTTCAGTCCAGACCACTATTTAACAGGTATTTCAGCCTCGACCCCCGTGAACTGGTTTTTCTTAAGTTTTCTGTAAAAACCACCATAAAAGCCATTGAATACAAAATTCCACCGATAAACCAACTGCACTCCACCCAATTTGACTGTTTAAAACTGAAACTTATCGGTGGAAACCTCGGGGAAACTGCATTTTTCTGCTAAAACCTACCCTGTTCGCGCAATCGTGGACTCCTGCATAACTCCAAAAACTGACAAGGGAGGTCTCCCTACTGCTAAAAAACCCTTCCTAAAAGGCCAGCATTGTCATCCTTCACTGTAACACCAACCCTGTCAAACTTGGTTCCCGGCAATCTCATCGTTTCAAGCGGAATTTCAGTAATTATTTGTATAAGACATGGAAACCCCTGAAATCCTCAATGTCACTCCTCTAAATGCTCCTCAGAGGGATCTAGACTGGCAGGATTTGGCAGACCTGGATTACCAAATCTCAGAAGATTCCAGACAAGGATGCACCCCTCATATTCAACTGCTAAATGAGTTCAGGGCTAAATACAGAGATGGAACAGATATCCTAGGCATCTGGGAGTCTGCCCTGCCAACTTTTAAAATGCCTCTAGTCAGACAATTCCCTGACCTCATCTATCTATGTGCCAGTTGTTATGAGCCATCACAGAGAGCTGTAGTCAATCCCAAGGGTGAAGTTGTATTCTATACCACCCCCCAGGC
The DNA here is from genome assembly GCA_000404065.3 of Pinus taeda. Lineage (NCBI taxonomy): Eukaryota > Viridiplantae > Streptophyta > Pinopsida > Pinales > Pinaceae > Pinus > Pinus taeda. Next base: position 24,426 of record APFE031653494.1, read on the forward strand.
CATCAAGGACATGGTTCAGTTCAAGACTGACAAGAAAATGGTTCCTTTATCCCTGCTGGACTTAATCAACCAAGGGACCAAAACACTTACAGAGGCAGAGATCCTGAGGTTTAATCAACTGTTTGTGAGCAAATCAGACACAGTGCTGCATCCTCCTATCTTTGATGGATACCTAAATCAACTTGGACTAGACCTGGCCCATATGGTGAGCTCAGTTCTGGGATACAAATCAATGGAGTATATAGAGGAAACCGTGCTAGTCATGATGTTAAGGTTTGCCCCTGGGAGGACCCCTATCTGCTATAACTATGCCACATACATCTCGGACAAAATACATGAGCAGTTCCTGCACTTATCCAGAGAAAGGGTGTTCAGATACACCTCATATATTTATCATCTTATTCTGTATCACCAACATGACAAATTCTCTTTTGAAATCAAGAGAACTGATGCAGCAGGAAATCCAAGATCGGTGGTATATTTGAGCTCAATCTTCCATAGAAATTTCTACTCACCCTACACATATTGTGAGTTCATAGATCTGTTCATTCATCCAGCCCTATCTCTACTTATGACAGAACCTCCTCCAAGACTCACTGATGAAATGCAGAGAGTTCTGCAGTTGTCCAGTGCCTACAGCATAGGGGACTGGTATTTTTACCAGCATCACACTGTGATTAGGATATATGGGTGTGAGCTGCGCCCATTCAGGCTACCCAAGTATGTGCCTATGAGGCTCTTTGCCCTGGAGTATTTCAGACAATTCGCCTATGCCGATCTGGTCCATTTTGCAAACAGGGGCAAGAAGGCACAACTCAAAGTTAAAAACTAGCTTGGTCATTTGATTTTAAACAGAAGAGAAGGATGGAAGCAGGCAGAGAGAATGTTGGATGGCCTTGGCCTAACACAAAGCTTCCTTTGGAAACCATATGACCCCAATGGCTTTATATCCAAGAGGAGACTAAAATACAAACTCTCCAAATATGAGCATCATAACATGCTCCTCATCACAAGACATGCAAACCTGCCAAAATGGAAGAAAAATACATTGGTAGAACCCCTGTCCCAAGAAGAGCTAGTTGACAGGGCTAGGAGACATTTATTGAAAATGGCTGACTTAGAGTGTCCTTCTCAGGTGCCCACCCTACCAAGCTCTCACACAACAGCGCCAGCTTCCTCATCTGCAACACAAGAAGGGGCAGCACAAACTTCAAATCAGGGGCAGGACAAAGGTAAAGGCAAAGTAATGGAAGAGGCAGAGGGCCAGCAGGAGCAACAACAGGAGCAGCAGCAAGAGGGCCAACAGGGCCAACAAGACCAGCAAGAGGAACAGCAGCAAGACCAGCAAGAAACTGATCATCAGGATCAGGAAAAGCAAACAGCAGAAGGCAAGGCAGCCACCAAAGAAAAGACAACCAGCATGGCGCCTCCTAAACAGGACCCTAGGGTAGACCCCTCTGTCCTCCCAACCCCTCAGAAGGAGGACATCAGCAGGAAAAGGGAGAGGGAGACCCCTCTCACAGAAGTTCCAGAGAAAAGGCAGAGGCTCAATCCATTTTCAGAAGAAGAAATGCAAAGCCTTGAGACCTCTGCCAGCTCAATGCATCAAGAGCAGGATAGGACAACACTTGGGGAGGTCAGCTCCTCAGGACAAGACAGAAACACAGCTGCAAGCATAAAGGACCAGTTTAAGGACGCCAAAAGGAGGAGTGAGCCACTAAAAATCAAGCTCTACAATTATCTATTGAACATGGCTCCTCCAAACCAACAAAGACTAATGGCTGCCTTTGATGTGCAAGATAACAAACTGAATATGAGCCATTTTGCCCCTACAGTGCAGAGGCCTCAATCAACTGCGGATTACATAAGGACAAACTTAGAAGTCCTTGCAAAAGACATCCACCCCATGGACCAGATCGAGCTCCACAAGCAACGTAGGTGAGGATGGTCTATGCCCCCTGGGCAGAAGCCGTTGGTAAAATTATAGGCTGCCAAAACAGTTTGAATAACACGCAGCTCAGCTGAGTTGGAAGGGCATCCTTCTCAAGCCAGGGACAACAGAATCAAGCACTAGAAAAATCATCACTAGAGTTTGGGCTGATCCCAATGATGTTAGGCCATACATGAGGTCCTTAAACTAAGGGATGCAGATGTAGCTGCAATCACGAACGAAATGAAGATCCCCACGCTACATCCACAAAACAGATGAAAAATAGCCCAACAAAGACGGAGATAAAGGATATTTCACTGCACTGCTTATGAACTTGTATAAGGGCACTGGTGGGACACCCAGCAAAAGCTGCAGATACAGAGAATCCCCTAGAAAGCAGCTATACAGAGGGAGAAGAACAAGGGCGTCCTCTACAACCATCACAGAGATTAATAACCTAGAGGAGGACCCCTAAAGAGGACATCCATCCAAGCAGGCAGCAGAAACACTCCAGCCACAACACTCAGGCACCAACAGAGCCAGCTACAACAGAGCCAGCCATTACAGCACCACCAACAGAGCAGGCCGAGAGCCTGGATATGCAGAAATTAAGACAAGAACTCCAGGTGCTAGAGGCTCAAATGACAGAACTCAATAAGGCCAAGGAAAGCTTAGCAAAAATAGAAGAGAAGTATGATAAGTCTAAGCAAAATGTAGCTGAGAGGGAGAGGGAAGTAAAAGCCCTAAAAAAGACAATTGCAGAGCTGGAAAAGCAGCTCAGTTTTGAGAAAGTGACAGCAGAAATCAAGCAAGTGATATGGACTGCCATTGGACAATCAATCACTAACCAATGGGAGTACATTGATGCTATATATGAACAAATAGGACTCCTAGGCAGGGCAAAGAAAGAACTGCACAGAGCAAGAAATGCTCTAGGAAACATGGCCGACCTTGCCCCTAAGATGATTGAAGTCCTTAACTATAGGACTGGTTCTCAGCTAATAAAAATGGGAATTTCTAATAGGACTGAAACCATTTCCCTAATCAAGAGAACCACAACAATGAAGAACCTAATTCTGACCCTGGACAGGAAAATCCATGATATACAAGCAGATATATATAAGTTCCAGAATAGGTTCACAGCCCTGCAGGACAGAGGGCTTCCCAGCTTGGAAGAATCAGGAAAGCTTCTCTCTTATGAGAAGTACATCAAAAGAATAAGCACCTTTTCAGCAATTCAGATTGCTGAGCCTCCTGGGTCATCTTCAGCAGGCCCATTAACAAGACAGGTTCTTTTTGATAAATTAGATAATTTATTTTTTATTAAAAATGAAGTAGCACATCTATTTGATGAACCTCCTCATTTCTATAAGTACACAGAAGTTGATGAGACCATAGGGTCAATTTTGAGGCACTAGCTTCCTCCTCCAGATACATGGCAGGACTTGATAAAGCTACTTTTGAACCAAGGCTGAAGAATCAAGACATTTTGCAGCAATACGGTCTAAATTGCATCTACAGGTGGACAAAGCCATGACAGCAAGCATAAAGACGCTGGGCCAACTCAGCACAGGTACTCGGCATCAACAACAACATCAGCATGCACAGGTGGCAGGGCCAAGAGTATACAAAATCAAAATGAGAGAGCACTTCAGTTTATATTTATGATAAAGCCGCACAACCGACTGCGCAGTGCCCAAAGGTCAAAAATCCGTCCTGACAACAGTTAAAGGCTTTTACTATCATTTATACTTGTAATAACTTCTCATCTACTCTCCCTGTACAAGTGTAAGAGATATTTTCCTCTCAGATGACTCCATTCCTGAGATATTTTTGTATGTAATCTCTATATATTCCCCCTCGCGTTTGTTTAGAGGGGTTGGACTTCGGATGTAAGAAATTCTCCTGATATCTTCTCTGTTACTCTCATATTGTAAGACTCTCAGGCAGTTAATACAAAAGACAGTGGGATTTCTTCAAAGATGTGTTGTCTCTTGATCTCTTGATGGTGTGTGGCTCAAAGTTGCAGGATTCCTGTGCATTACATGGCTCAATAAGTTTTTCTCATGGCTCTTTATTTAACCTGTGCTTCCTGTTATTCCATATATCTCTCATGTTTTCTATACGTTTGAAACTCTAGATAGTAAGGAAAAAGAATAGTTTCAGGACTTAGTCATTGACTACCCTGAGCTCAATCAAAGCTATCTTATATGTTTTCTTCTGATAAGGTATTTAAAGCGTAATTCTTAACTGCTACCTTTAATACTTCATCATCACAGTGCATCGTTGTTTTAGGAATTCAAGTAATTGCTCCTAGATAACAAGCCTCTTTCACAATATACAGTTAAGTAAAGAATTCTTAATTGCTCTTTGCTGATTGTTCTCACCTCACTCTCATTATTTACAGTTTGTTTCATGGAATGCACACAGGCCCTATAGCTTTTCCCATCACCAAGATCAAGACCTCAAGAGAAAACTGTCCCAGA
>APFE031653509.1:0-19971 GCA_000404065.3 Pinus taeda
TACATTAAAATATAGCAAAGATGTGTTGGAATTGTAAGTTTTAACTATGTACTCTACATAATGTAAGTGTCCAAGAAGGTTTTCAAGTAGTTCAATCTATATATATTTGTGTGTGATTGTGGGGAATTAGCATAAATCCATCTTAATCACACATCTATTAAGCCTCTAAAGGGATCATAGCTCTTTATGTGCAAACATGTCTCTTCATGTTAAACATGTTTTAGAGTGCTAAACTTTGAAAAAGGTTTACACCTCAAGAGATTTAATGCTTGGTCGTGCTTAAGATATTTGTACTTAACATGGATTTATATTGGTGTATATAAAAATGAGATTTTCTTTCTCCTAATCTGTACAAAATATAGTATAACTATATAATTTTTAGAAATATATAAATTATATTATTATAATCCTTCTAATGAAATATTTAAAAATTTATATATAAATATTTACATTTAAATTAAATAAATAAACAATAAATTAATTATTAAAAAATAATTTTTTTGGACAAAAATGAGAAGGATTTTCTATTAATTTTGCACTGGGTCTCAACAAAAAGAAAATTTTACATTTTGTTCATAAATACAAGATCTTCAAGAAGAGTTATGAGAGGAAAATCTAGGATTACATTTGCATTAAGAAAACATATCTTACAGATGAGAATCAATGGAAATATTGTCGAAGGACCCACCAAGTGCACTATTGGTCGTGCATTATTGTCATCTGAATTTCTTTGATCTTGTTGGTCCACAAGTTAGTGACAAATGCAATCCACCTCATCTTCCGGTTGGTTAATTCTAACTTGTTGACTTTGTACTTCCTCTATCATGTAGATAATATTGGGTGATTGTTGGCTTATCCGCTGATGAATGTCACTAATTCAATCATGCCTATTCTTATATTTTTATTAAAAATAATTTTAATACACTTTTAAATAAAATTTCAAATTATTTGAACTGTAACATATTAGCTAATATATTTTCAAGTATATATATAATATATTATATATATTTATGTTGGTATTAAATATAATTAAACGTTTTAATTAAAGTAAAAATATAATAATAATAAAAATAATATGAGTTCATGAATAAAAATATTGATATATATTTAAATATATAATTAATAAAGGAAAAAAAACTTTAATATGTATATTATGCATTATAAATAAAATATTATGATGCTAATTTAACATATATATTATAATTGGAAAAAATAAAGTATTTTGGTTAAAACATTTAGTCACAGTGTTCTATTTTTTATCTATTTTTTTTTTTATTATTATTACTACATTTACATTATAATTTAGCAAATATGTGTTGGAATTGTAAGTTTTAACTATGTACTCTACACAATGTAAGTGTCCAAGAAGGTACTCAAGCGACTGAATCTATATATATTTGTGTGTGATTGTGGGGAATTAGTATAAATTCATCTTAATCACACATTTGTTAAGCCTCTAAAGAGATCACACATCTTCATGTGCAAACATGTCTCTTCATGTGAAACATATTTTAGAGTGCTAAACTTTGAAAAAGGTTTACACCTCAAGAAATTTGATCCTTGTCGCTTCATATATTTGTACTTAACATGGTTTTATATTGGTGTATATAAAAATGAGATTTCCTTTCCCCTGATCTGTACAAAATATAGTATAAATATATAATATTTGGATATATATATATATATAATATGATATTAAATTATTAAAATAAAAAATATTTAAATTTATATAATATTTACATTAATTTTTTTATATTAAAAAGTATTTTTTTTACAAAAATAAGAAGGATTTTCTATTAATTTTGCACTCGGTCTTAGCAAAAAAAAAAAGATAATTTTACATTTTGTTCATAAATACAAGATCTTCAAGAAGAGTTATGAGAGGAAAATCCAGGATTACATCAAGACTTTTTAATGGAAATATTGTCCAAAGAGCCACCAAGTGCACTATTGGTCATGCTTCTATTGTCATCTAAATTTCTCTGATCTTGTTGGTCCACAAGTTAGCGACAAATCCAATCCACATCATCTTCTAGCTGGTTAATTCTAACTTGTTGACTTTGTACTTCCTATATCATGTAGATAATATTAGGTGATTGTTGGCTTATCTACTGATGGATGTCACTAATTCCATCATGCCTATCCACTAGGGGCTGCAGACAAAGGTTACGGGGAGTGAAGCTATCAGAAGAAGTGATGGAGGAGGGAGCAACTTGATTTTCCATAGTGTGCTTATATTCAAGACTTCGAAGAGGGAGAGAAAAATTAGGGAGGCTTCCAATAGACTGGAAGTAGGAGCTTCAAACCTAAATTAACAGAGCACTAGAAAGCCCACCCCACGGAGCTCTAAGTTATGAAATTACGAGCCAAATATTACAACATAAACCTAGGATTAGCTTTCATGAATAATGGTCATATCACCAAGATATTCCATGCTTCAGGGAATGACGTCATCCCACAATTCATAAGTTTAACCCATCTGCTAACCACTAGGCCTCATATGAAGGCGAATACATAAGAGCAGAGGTCCAAATTATCTTAGTGGCACATGTCTTTCATAAATTCTCCCATGGTCATCATTCATGAAACATGCCACCTCACCTGAACGAACATGTGTGTGATGCCATCTATTGATCCTAGAATTATGCTCAAAGGGGGCAACTTCGGAGGCATAAAGGGGAGACCTTCACTATTTCCCTTACTATGAAATTTGATCATATTACTCCATGCCATTATCCAAGCATCAATTCTATTTAAAGGGGAGCATCTAGGAACTATATTTGAAATTTTCATGAATAACCTTCCAAGTGAGGAAGCCATTGACATCACATTGTTGTTCTTCACACTGGCATGTGAGGTTGGCTTGAGCATCAAATTCTTTGTTGAGGCCACGAAGGATATGATAATAGGACTTTTGCAAAAATGTTTCAAGGATGCATTTGATTCTTCTGAGGAGAAGTGAGAGGAGATTATTCGTAGTAAGAGAGTATGATTTAAGGTGGTGGATTGTGATGAGAGAATCCCCACAATGACATTGCAAGATATGTTGTGATCTTTGCCCAATTGGAGCCCAAGGTGGAGGCCATACATTTCAACAAGATTATTCATTCTTTGACTTTATCCCTAGGCAAAATTAACTTATATATTTCCATCCATATTGAAGAGAACCCCTACCCTCCCCTCCCCTCCACTCCTACTACTCCTACAATTTATTTAATTTAAAATAATGACTCTAAATTATATATATATAGATATATATAATATATATATTATATATATAAAATTCGATTATAACCTAAAATATCCTTAACATAACTCTAAACTATTTATATAATCAATGAAATATGCACAACCTCACATATATAAGTCTCACCTTTGTCCATCATTAAAGTTGTTTATTGAAATGGTATCTATTCTAAAATTTGTTCTGAGATGATTATGAAATTATTATTATGCTTAGTTATTTATCATTATTTTGTGTTTATAAATTTATTGGTACGTAGTAATATGTTGTAATATTTTTGCGTTAATTTGTAAATTCTTTTATATGTTGTAATTATGTTATAAGGATTTTTCTTATAAAACAGTATGTTTTAAATTGATGACTAGAGTAAGGACAACTATTGAGATGTCTTAAATGATCATTAAAGACATTTTAATACTTGATTTTGTTGAATTAATTTATCAATGGGTATGCTTGCCTTTTAGTCTCACCACCATCATTCAATCAGTATCCAAGAATTGTGATGGAAGCCTTGTTATAGTGAATTTACATAAGAATACAATTTACGGGCATTTAAAGATGAGAAGTTGCATCTTGCATGCACATACAACAAAGAAAATCTTAATTTATTTCTTCTTGAACTTGTAATAAAGTTTCCCCATTCCACTTGTAAATAAAATACAAAAGATCTTCCCTATTTGTTTGAAATGGACAATTCTCTTATGCAATAAGAACTTAAATGAGGAATGGTTTTGGTGCTTTGGAATGGTTTAGGTGTTTCAAAAACATAGAAAACAAAAGTTTTGGTGCTTTGGAATGGTTGAGGTGTTTCAAAAACATAGAAAACAAAAGAAATTTCTATAGAGATTTCAAATTAATATTTTGAAATAAAATTTGAATTCAAATGGGTTAAAATATTTGAGGAATTATAATTTTTTTCACCAATAAAATTTAGATATTTCATTTGATAGTGATGAATTAATGTCTCAGAAGTTGTTTAGATGTTGTATTTTTTGTAGGTAATTTTAGTCGACTGAAGTTATGTTAGGTCCCTAGAGTACTAGTATATTCCCCCATTATTATTGTCATTGTAGTCCTTATTGTTATTGTTGTATCCCTGTTGTCCCAATATTGTTATTATTATGCCCCATAGAAGCCCATTATTATTATTTTTATTGTTTTTCCCTTACATTATTATTGTTATGTCGCCTTTGATTATATTGTGACCCCTTAGACTCCTATACATAGAAAGGAGGTTTTGTCATTTGAATCACCCAAGAATTGTCCATTTGTGTAATGTAAAGGAGGTTTCCCTCTCGAAGAGTCTGATGGTCAAGTCATTGATCTATCTTTTCTATGATTTTGTGAGTTGGTTGCATAACATTTGGTATCAGAACTTTGGATTCTAGGGTTTTCCTGCTTCAAACCGGTCCTTTTGGCATTTTTTCTATAGATTTTTTTATACAAAGCGTCAGAAGCTGAAACAAAAACCCATTTGATATGAAATCTTGATGAACGTCATGTCCAACTTTTATATCTTGTCTCGCCATATTTTTGAAGATATGATCCAAGGAATTTATGGTTTTTGTAGGCTCCTGAATTCCATCTCAAACAGGTGACCTTGGGAAAATCATCATAACTTTCTCTACGAGAATTGGATTAGAATTTCGTAAATAGTGATAAATATAGGATGTAATTTAGATTTTTGTATATTGTTTTCATGTTCAAATGTTGAAATAATGACATGTGAAACTTCATACAAGTTAGCTCTACTGAAAGCGTCTATAATCCGATCATTGTGGGAGATTGGGTATAACGCTTTCTTGGAGAATCCAATCTCGATCAGATTGATGGGGTTGGAAAGAGGACACATAGGGCTACCATAGGATGAAACTACAAATGTTTTACATCCACCATTATAAAGATACAATAGATTCAATATCGAGCTCCTACAAAGAAAAAAATGTGTATTTTTTAAAAAAATTGCATAAGTTTTGTTTGAAAAAGTAATTTGGAGGAATTCAAAGGGCATAGTGAAGCATAATACTCATTAATTTATGTCCCGAAGAAAGAAAATGGAAACACCTAGTAGGAAACCTGAAATTTCTACTATGGTGCATGAAGAAGAAGAAGAAATGCGACATGATATATCAAAATTACGAAACCAAGTGCAACAATTTTGCTCTCACAAAGAATAGCCAAAAATGAAATGGAAGCTAGGATGGATGGTTTGAAGAATAGCTTAAAATCAGACATGGAAGGATTGAAGAATGACATGAAATCTAATATGGATTACATGAAAGCTAATATGGTTAACATGAAAGATAATATGAAAGATTTTAAGAATGGTTTAAAAGTAGACATGGAAGGTTTGACAAGGTTACTACAAGTAATGCTTCCTGATGGAAAAAAGGTATTAGATGAAACTCATGATGAGAAGAAAAGAAACATTAATCATGATTTCATAGACTCTAACATTGGATTGAAGACCCACCATGTTCCAAAGATCGATATGAGGAAGTTTGATGGCGAGGATCTCGTAACAAGGATACTATAGATGGAGCAATATTTCGATCTCCATAATGTGCCAAACACACAAAAGGTACACATTGCAACTTTATATATCAAACCCAATAAGTTTGTATGGTATCAATGGCTTTTCTCTTGTAAAAAAATTGTCACTTGGTCAATTTTTACGAAGGAAATGTTGGCACATTATGAGGATACAAAGAGCAACACCTTCTATATTCAATTGATAAATCTCAAACAAAAGGGTTCAATGGTGGAGCACATTGAGGACTTCCAAAAATTAAATATAAGGGTAAATGATATTCCATAGGAGCATATGATTGATGTGTTCATAGGGACCTTGAAGGATAACATCCAACATGAATTTTGCCTTTAGGAACTTGATTCATTGGAAAAGGCATTCAGGTTGGCAAGAAACATTGAAAGGAAAATTATGGAAACAAGAAAGCCAACCACTCACAGTTATAAATATGGAAGTGTTTTTGCCCCTAGCCTTCCACAACCTACATGATTGACACCACAACAATTGGAAGAAAAAAAGGGAAAAAGGGGTTTGTTATAGTTGTGATAGAAAATACACTAAAGGTCATAAGTGTGCTGAGACGAAATTAATTTACATAGATTGTGAAGAGAAGGAAAGGAACAAGAAACATCAAAAGAAGAGAATATACACTAGGAACCAACCCTAGAGAAATAAGAAATGAATTTGACCATATATTTAATGCATTGGCAGGAATTACCACTCCTCAAACTCTCAAGATAGAAGGACATATCAAGAATAAAAAGGTAATAGTGTTGATTGATTTGGGTAGCACCCATAATTTTATTCATTGTAAGATAGCCAAGGAATTTAATTGCTTCATATACCTAGCACTAGAGTGTCAAGTGATGGATGGAAGTGGAGGAACCATAAATTACTCTAAATAGTGCCATAATATCAAGTTATCCATGGGAGAATATGTATTGAATAATCCAATGCTTTCCATTCCAATGGTTGGTGTTGATGTTGTACTAGGAGTCCAATGGCTACAATCTTTGGGTACAATAGCTTTTAATTTACAAGAAATTTTCTTGAATGTTTTTTGGGAAGGAAAGGAAGTTGAATTAAGGGGTATCGCAGAGAAATGGGGAAAGTTAATCAGCTCTAATGGCATGAAAAATCTTCTAAAGAAAGAACAACGAGGCATCATTTCACAATTATGTTCACTAGAGGTTCCCACATCGAAATCATCTATTTCTCCATATCTCCAAAAAGCCTCAGACAATCATTCCAAGGTATTTGAGACTCTCGAAGGCCTCCCACCTAACTGTGATCATGACCATGTTATTCATTTGATTCTAGGAAGTGTTCAACCAAACATCAGGCCTTACAAATATCCCTATGCCCAAAAGAGTGAAATTGAATGTAAGGTTGCAGAAATGCTAGAGGTTGGTATAATTCAACCTAGTCAAAGTTCTTTCTCTGCTCCAGTAGTATTGGTGCACAAGAAGGATGGGTCATGGTGCAAGTGTTCGGATTCTAGGGAGCTAAACAAGCTCACTATTAAAGATAAATTTCCCATTCCAATCATTGATGAATTATTGGATGAATTACATGGAGCAATTCACTTCACCATGTTTGATCTTCGTTCAAGTTATCATCAAATTAGAATGAAGACTAAAGACATTCCGTAAAAAACATTTAGAACTCATTAGGGTCATTATGAATTCTTGGTCATGCATTTTGGCCTTACTAATGCACTTTCTACATTTCAAGGTTTAGTGAATTCCATTTTCAAACCCTTCCTTAGAAAATTTGTGTTAGTATTTTTTTATGATATACTAATCTACAACGATTCTTGGAAGGATCATGTTCAAGATGTTGGCAGGGTGCTCAAACTATTGGAGGAGAAACAATTATATGCAAAAACATCCAAGTGTTTCTTTGGAGTATAGGAGGTGGAATATCTGGCTCATATTGTATCTCATGAAGGTGTTAAGGTATACCCTAGAAAAACTAAATCCATTAAGGAATGGAAAATTCCCACATCTATAAAGAATTTGCGAGAATTTCTGAAGTTGACAGGGTATTATCGCAATTTTTTTAAGAATTATGGGAGAATAGCAGCACCTCTAACAACGTTACTGAAGAAAGAGGCATTTTCTTGGACTCCAGAAGCAACGATGGCCTTTGAATATCTTAAAGAGTCAATGTGCCAAGCACCGGTATTAGCTATGCCAAACTTCACAAAAACCTTTATTGTGGAATGTGATGCCTTAGGAAATGGAATTGGTTTTGTTTTAATGCAAGAAGGAAGACCCATTGCTTTTGAAATTCATCCAATCAAACGAAATTATTTACACAAAGCTATTTATGAGAAGAAAATGTTGGCAATGATACATGCACATAAGAAATGGCGACCCTACCTAACGAGAAGACACTCCAAGGTAAAAATGGATCATGATAACCTTAAATACTTTTTAGAACAAATATTATCTTCATAAGAGCAACAAAAATGGGTCACAAAGATGTCGGGTTATGACTTTGAAATCACTTAAAAAAAGGGAAGAAAAATGTTGTTGTAGATGCACTCTCAAGAAAGGATGAGGATGTGGAAGCATTCTTTTGTGCCATTTCTATTATCTAGCCAGATTGGATAAAAGAACCAAGTTATGAATAATAGAATGATGAAGAAGTGTGGGTACTCATTCAAAAGTTGTAGCAAGATCCCATTACATCTAACACATTTAGTTGGAAAATGATTCGTTATGGTACAAAGAGCACTTATACCTCTGTAATAATTCCCAAATCAAACAAAATATTCTTCTCTAATTGCACACCTCTCTATTAGGAGGGAACTTAGGATTTTTAAAAACTTACCAAAGAGTTAAGAAGGAATTTTTTTGGGATGGCCTTAAATCTTATGTTCAAAAGTTTATGGCAGAATGTTTGGTTTTCTAGCAAAATAAAGTTGAAACAATTAAGACCCCAGGTCTGTTACAACCTTTATCCATTCCAAGTCAATGTGCGGAGGAGGTTTCAATGGATTTTATCACATGTCTACCCAAGTTTGAAGGAAAGGATTTCATCATGGTGGTAGTTGATAGACTTACCAAGTATGTACACTTTTTTGCATTATCTCATCCATTTAAAGCCAGTACAGTTGCTATTCCATTTATGGAAACAATACAAAAGCTACATGGAAACCCAAAGATTATTGTAAGCGACAGAGATCCCATTTTGACTGGAAATTTTTGGACAGAATTATTTTCCTATTTGGGTACTCAATTAGCTCATAGCTTATCTTATCATCCTCAATCTGATGGGAAAAATGAGATAGTGAACAAATTTTTGGAAGGATAGCTTTGTTTCTTTGTAACTGATAAACAGACACAATGGGTCAAGTGGTTTCCTCTAGATGAATGGTGGTAAAACACTTCATTCCATTTTGGAACAAAAATGACCCCATTTATGGAACTTTATGGATATCATCCATCATCCATCACATCATCTTTAAGAGAAAATTCTAAAGGTTCAAGCAGTGGAAGATCACATCACGCATGAACAACAAGTTCTTCAACTCTTAAAGGATAACCTCACTTTGGCGCAAAATAGAATGAAAAATAGGTAGATCAACATAGCAGCGAAAGAAGTTTTGATGTAGGCGACTGGGTATTTCTATGACTATAACCATACAAAGAAATGTCCCTCAAGCAAGCTAAGAAGGATAATAAATTATCACCAAAGTATTATGGTCCGTACAAGGTGTTGCAAAAGATTGGTACTATGGCATACAAATTGGAGCCTCCTGCATCTTCCCGAGTGCACCTAGTTTTCCATGTTTCATGCTTCAAGAAGGTTATAGGCGACAAGATCCCAGTTCAAAAAATATTTCCAGAGCTTGATGAGGAAGGAAAAATCATATTGGAACATGAAGCAGTCACATAAACAAGAACTTGAAAGCTACAAAATCGATCAAATTAAGAGTATCTCATCAAGTGGAAGAAATTACCCGCTGAATATTCCACATGAGAGGATGAGAATTTTATACAGAAGCATCCAGAACTACTCAAGCCTTGAGGACAATACTTTATTGAAGGAGAGGGGCATGATAGGTCCCTATAATACTAGTGTGTTCCCCTATTATTATTTTCATTGTATCCCTTATTGTTACTGTTGTGCCCATGTTGTCCCCATATTGTTATTATTGTGCCCTATAGAAGCCCACTATTGTTGTTTTTGTGACCTTACATTATTATTGTTATGTCAGCTCTAATTATATTGTGACCCCTTAGATTCTTATATATAGAAAGGAGGTTTTTCGATTTGAATCATCCAAGAATTGTTCATTTTCTTAATGTAAAGGAGGTTGCCCTTTCAAAGGGGCTAATTTGAAGTCATTGATCTATCTTTTCTATATTTTTGTGAGTTGGTTGCATAATAAGTTCAATTAGTCCATTGGCTAATGAAATAAGATGACCAGGAATAAACCTCAACAAGCCTAGTCAAGAACAATGAACTAGGGAAAATAAGTTAACAAGATTGTTGAAGTCAAGTAAATGAGAAGAAAATTCAACGGTTAAGTGGATAAGATGATGATCAAGTTGAGAGTAGTTACCTTAGTCAAAGTCAATGAGAGGCCAAGAAACTAACAAAAATCAGTAATCGATAGGAGCAGTTGAAGGGATCGTAGATCATCATACCCACATTTTTAACTACTGCTGAAAGGAAAAACCGATTATAGTCAAACCTAGTCAAAAAAATATTAGGAATCATGAGATTCTAGGATCTTGGCCATTGATCTTCAACCACTTATATAAATTCAAGAAGCTACAAATAATGTTTTATGTTCCTATAAATGAGATCATGAATAATCATGATAAATAGAGATTTATGAGTGCATTTATCTTAAGTGTGGACCAAAGATGATGTTCATCGTAATATGGATTTGATTTTCAATCGAGAGAATAAGAGTAGTGAAGATCAAAGGTTGGTTGGTTTTCCTAGCCAAGGGTTTACAAGGTAAAATCTCTATGTGATATGTGAATCTTTATGGTGTACCATTGTTTATTTTCTATTATTTAAGATCTCTCATGTGAATTTAAAATTTAAAGGTGTAGAATTATGGTGTATATTTGCAATTGCTCATGAAGTTTTAATCAAAATCACAAGACACAAACCTACTCTACTTCTCCGCAAAAGTTAATTCACAATCTAGAACAAAAATTTTAGACATGCAATAAGAAATAACACATACACACAATAGTTTTCCTGTGGAAGGAAATTTTCTAAAAATCCCAATGCCTGCTTGCATTAATCTGATGAACAGAGATATATTACAAATTCTTGCTTAATCTGAGCTTAACCTACAAGTGAATAACATATCTCTCTGCTCACTAAGAAGCTCTCACCTAGACATAGTCAATTTCTTACTTTGCTTGAGCCCCTATTTCTTTGCACAATTTATGAGGAAATATGCCCCTATTATTTAGGAATTTCCTAGAAATTTTTTGCGTAACTCCTCAGGGTTGATCACATGATGAATACAATAAATTATACACTCAATCTAGTATATAATTAATTGTAGACTTCCTTGAAATATCTACCACATCTATGAAAATCAAATTCTCAGAATGGATGACTTAATTTAGTTTCATGCATCAGTTAACTGGATGATCTCTAAGTTAGATTGTTGTCCCACTACTCAACTGACCATTCACTAGTTCTATTGGCTATTAGAACTAGTTTAACTGAGTACAACTGAAACTAACTGAACTAGTTTGCTATAAATTGGAAATCAACACATGCAAAATGAACTCCAACTCATTAAATTGAATTTACTGAGTAAACTAGGTGACACAAGCCATGTCACACATGTTAATTGCATCCAAGTTGTTTGTTGACGTGGAAATTCATTTTTTCTCAATTTAATAAAAGAAAAATCAAATTGAAAATTTCTTGCTACATTTTTCAACACTCCCTTTAAGTAAGAAATGGATTATCAACCACCCGTATCATGTACCTATGGAATGTAATGCATGCAACACCTCTCGTTGTTGTTTCTACTGCAACAATGACAACTGAGAAACATAAAAAAAAAAAAAAAAATCAATCAACTATGTTTGCAACTGTCTACTAAGAAAATTGTGTTGTTGTTGACTCTGCTACTTAGCCCCCTACTCTAGTGTCAAAACTCCTATGCACTCCTTAGTATCTAATTAACACTAATCCTCCTGCTACTAAATTCTATGGGCCCCTCTATCAAGGCAATGATCCATGAGGAGGATACCTTGATGTACCCTACCCCAAATTTCTACGCTCTAGGGACTAGGGCTCTACATTGTACCACCTTTATTTTCTCCCTCTTCCCGCTTAGATTGAACTATTCTTTTACTAGAGGTCTCTGAATAGCCCTCTTCATCATCATCCTCTTGGTTAACCCAACTACTAATTGGTTGAGGCTCCATCTTAAGAGCTAAATCATGCTCCCTCTCAAGCACACCATATCTAATCCTTGCGTTGCTCCTCAAGGTTGTGCCTGCATCTTCCTCTAAAGTGTAGAGGCTCTCGATCCTGACACAAAATTGCTTGATTTGACATGAACTAGGATAATTGAGGTATTCCTTCCCATCTATAAAGACTACCTCATACCCTTTGTCTTCAATCCTCAATGTTTTCATCATATCAAGTTTCATGGATTCATTGCTATTTCTAAATAGCTCATTGAGGGTCTTCCACATAGCAAAGTGAGTCTCTTTTCCATGTAATTTCGAGTCTATGTGATCTCTCACACCCTCCGGGATGATCCTCCTGGATCTAGCTACATCTTTCTTTCACCGAGCAACGTTTTGGGCATTAGTTGATCCTATTCTGGCAATATTTGTCTTGACATATTCTAGGAATTTGTTGTCATCTAGCACTGTCTCCATGTGATCCTTCCATGCAATGATATTAGAGCTTCCTTCTAAGGCATACTCTAGCCTTAACCTGTTTAAGGTCATCTCTCAACTTTGTATAGATCTTGCTACACTAAACCACAAATTCGAACCTCCTAAGAAACAACTTTGAAATTTTTGTTTTAGTGTGAATCCTTCTCTGATATCATGTATAAATTATGGTTTATATTTTCAACTTCTCATGAAGTTTTAATCAAAATGAAAAGACACAAACTTGCTCTACCGCTCTTCGAATGTTAATTCACAATCTAGAACAAAAATTTCAGACTTGCAATAAGAAATAATACACATGCACATTGTATTTTTCCTCAGAACGCAATATGCTAAAAACCCCAATCCCTAATAACATTAGTCTGATGAATAAATATGTATTATAATTTTGTAGCTTAATATGATCTCAACCTACTGGTGAATAACCTATCTCTGTTCTCACTAAGAATATCTAACCCAAATTTAGTTAATTTCTGCATCTGCTTGAGCCCCTATTTCCTTGTAAAATTCCTAAGGAAATAGGCCCTTATTATTTGCAAATTTCCTCCAAAATTCTTGCTTGATTCCTTACGGTTGATCACCTCAGCAATACAATAAGCTACACACTCAATATAGTATATAATTAATTGTACACTACCTTGGAATCTACATCACAACTCGGGAACTTGAATTATCTGCACGCATAAGCTAATTTAGTTGCATGCATTAGTTAATTGGATGATCTCTGAGTTAGATTGTTTTCCCACTACTCAACTAACTATGCACTAGTTCTATTGACCGTTGGAACTAGTTTAACTGAGTACAACTGAAACTAATTGAAATGGATTACTATGAAGTAGAAATCAACACATGCAAACTGAACTCCTACTCATTAACTCAAATTTTTTTAGTAAATTAGGTGACATAAGCCATGTCACACAAGTTAACTACATCCAAGTTGTATGTTGATGTTGAAATTCAAATTTTCTCAATTTAATCAAGGCAAAATCAAATTGAGAATTTTTTGCTGCATTTTTTAACAAAAGGTTTGTGTTTATTGAAATTCTAGTCTGGTTTATATGTATAACCAACTCTATATTTTGAATTTGGTATTTGAAGTGTAAATCAATCACCCTAAGCCAAAAATTGGTTTAATATATTATTTTTTCTTTAGAGGTATGTCTCCATTGTTAGGTTGTGAATATTGAAACTAGATGTGTTCATGAAAGGCTTTCTTGATTAGACATGGGATAATCCTATTCAAGTGGGGGAATTAAGGTATAACCTTGATTAATGAAGGATGGTTAGTAATATTATAATTGGGATGGAGAAGTTTAATGGCCAAAATTATGAAATTTGGAAGCTTAAAATGGAGGATCCATTTTTAAACCAAGAACAATGGATCAATGATGTGCATCCCGAAACACCTCCAGTTGGAATGTTGATAGAGGATTGGGAGAAACTTGAAAGAAAATTATGGAGCATGATTTAAAATTTTCTTGTAGATTCATTTTTGTTGAATTTCTTAGCGGAAGACACTGCCGAGAAAATTTAGGATAATTTGGGAAACTTATACTAGTCAAAATCACTAGTCAATAAGTTGTTTCTTTGAAAGAAACTCTATTTTTTAAGGACAAGAGAGTGTTATTTGGTCATATAATACCTACATGCATTCAATACTGTGATTAGTTATGTATTTAGTGAGGATATATTTATTACAAAAGAGGAAAGTGTACTGGTATGTTTTGTTCTTTGCCAAATTCATGGGATAATATAGTCATGGCTATTAGGAGTGATATGACCATAATGACTCTTAATGATGTGGTGGAATATCTATTACCATAGAAGATGACGTGAAGGAACATTGAAGTATTGGCTAAAGATGCATCGTTATTATAAAGAGAAAAATTTGTTGGTAGAGATAAAGGTAAATTCTCCAAGGGGATGTCTAGTTAAAAAGGTAGATTTAAGTCTCTTGCTAAGTAGAGAAGAAGATGTTGGAAATGTGGTAAAGTAAGGCATTACAAAACATACTATATGTCGAATATTGTTGAGAAAAGAAAGGGATATTATGAGAAGTTTACTGAAGGGAGAACTTATTTCGGTAGAGGGGATGTGTATTTAGCTTCAACAAGTATGCATTCAGATCATGAGGCATTGCTGATTGACTCATGGACATGATATCATATGACACCCTATAGGGAATGATTATGAAAATATGAAGAATATAATGGATATTATGTCTATATTTGTTGAGACTTAACAACTAATATATTCAATTAAGGTTGAGTTCAACTAGTATGGAAGGAGAGTTGGAGTAGAAAATTTCCAGGTGTACTATATATTCTAGGTTTAGCCAAAAACCTAATATAAGTCAGTCAAATGTGGGATGTAGGTGTGTATACGATATCTGATAAGAACTCATGTATGATTGTTTACTGTGTGATGACGTTGATGATAGGTGTTTGTATTAGGACATTCTACAAGATTTCGTGACATATTGGCCCAAGGGGTTGCAATAGTACAATCATTCCTAAACCTGATGAGTTGGCCTCTTGTCTCTAAGTTGAAAAAATTGTGTTGTGGCATCAAATGATGGGACACATTGGAGAGAAAGGATTATGATCCATGCAAAGAAAAGTTATGATTGAAGGCTTACTTGGTAACTACCTCGAAATTGATTTCATGGACATTGTATTTATGGGAAAAAAAATCATGTTAGATTCTCAACTGACACTACACTCGGAAAAGGGAATTTTGGAGATAGTTCATAGTGATGTATTTGGGCTAGTACTAGTGTATTTTCTACATGAATCTATATAATATGTTTCCTTCATTGATGATTTATTGAGGATTACATGGTTGTATTTCATAAGAAAGAAGTATGAGGCTTTCTAGATAAGAAGGAAAGGATGTTAAGAATTGATAATGATGGTGAATTTTGTGGTAAAAGGTTTGAGAAATCTACAACAACTGGGGATAGTACACCAAATGACTACTCCATACACTCAATAGAATGGATTCATTGAGAGAATGAATAAAATGATGATGGAAAATGAAAGGAGCATGCTTAGTAGTGTGGGAATAGAACAAGAATTCTAGTTAGAGGAAGCCAACATTGCTTGTTGTTTGGTAAATAGGTCTCCATAATTAATGCTCATCAACAAAAACCCATATCAAGTATGGTTTCTTAAAAATCCATCATTGGCACATCCTAGAGTTTTTGGTTTTTAGGAATTTTTCCATGTTCCAAAATAAAAGAGGAAAAATACAAATGGCAAGGCAGACAAGTGTATTTTTATTGACTATAAGGATGGAATGAAATGATATAATATTTTTGAAGAATTTTCTTCTGGAGTTTTATCCACAGTGATTATTTTAAATCGATGTTTCGAGTCTGGCCCAGGACCCATCTTTAGGATGTAAATTGTTGAGAAAAGAAAGAGAGGGGAAAATGAAAAAAATAAATAATAAAAAGAAAATAAGAAACAAAATAAGCAACATGAGGTAAACCCTAAAATCTAAATACAAAATTGAGAGGGGAAAATATAATAGATGAAAGAAAATAATTAATTAATAATAATTGTACTATAATTAAAGACAGATAATATATTAAATAATTATAAAATAAGTTAGAAGTATTAGTATCAAATTATTAAAATTAATAATATATTAGAATAAAAGTATAGAATAGAATATAAATGAAGGTACAATTAATAATTTATTAATATATTAATATTAATATAATGATAAATGTAGATGCAATTGAAATAATATATTATTAATATTATTATAGATAACATATAGGCCTTTTTAGAGAAATGTGTTAATGTATTGTTTATTATTAATGAAATTATTACAAAGTATTAATACATAATAATAATTTAGTATTTTTGATCCATTAAGAAATTACGTTCATTCTCTTTTCTTTTTATCTTTTTTCTTTTTAATCCGAAGAAAAAATTGTAATGTATTCAACTTTAGAAAAACTTAAGGAACAAAATTACATTTTGCTGGATGCCAAAAAACATTCGATAAGATTTATTGTTATTATTATATTATATACATAATATATTTATTTATTATTATGTTAATAAATTGATAACATAGTTCTTAATAAATATGTTTACTAGATTATTGTTTATATATAATATCCTGATAGATTCATTTATTATTATGTTAAATTAATATACTAGATTTAATGTATCATGTTAATAAATTAGTTTTATATAGTAATGTAAAGTGATAAAGACTTAAGGATATAAGCAATGGGATCTAGTGACAAGGAAGATATTTTATAGTCTAGATGTGATCTTAAGGGAAGTTAATGTACTTCCATAACTAAAGATACTCTAGAAAAGAAAAAAGGAAAACAAAATTTGGTAATTTACTTGAATTCAGAGGAAGGTGGCTAAGATGAGTTAAGTATGTTAGTCGAAGAGGTGGAACAAAATACTAGTTTCAAGGAGGTATGGTCGAGTAAGGAAAGACCCTAAAAGGTATATCCCACCTAATTTTTTATCTATGTTTGTGCTAACTACCATTGATAATGAACCCAAGTCAATTGAGGAGGTAGTTGACTCAATAAAGGGTAAACACTTGTGTAAAACGCGAATGAAGAAATGGATTCTTTTGCATAAGAATGAGACATGTGATTCGGTTAATTACTTAATGGAAGGAATTTTTTTAGTTGCAAGTAGGAATTCAAGAAAAATTTGAACACAAAAACTCAAGTCAAGAAGTAAAAAGCTTGATTCGTGGTGAAAGGCTCTTCCTAAGTCAAAGGAGTCAAATTTGGTGATATATTTTCCTTGTTGCGAAATTAACTTCCATTATAATACTAGTATTTGGATTCAATGTTTGATCTAGAGATTGACCAATTGGATGTAAAGGAAATGTTTGTGCATAGTGACCTAGAGGAAGAAAACTACATGAAACAACCTAAAGGTTTTGTGGTAATAAACAAGGAAAAGTAGGTTTACAAGTTAAGGAATTCCATTTATGGTATGAATCAATGATCCAGGTTGTGGTATAAGAAGTTTGACATGTACATTGAGGGATTGGGATTTCTAAGAAGATGATTTGATCATTGTGCATATCTCAAGTTGAAGGACGAGTGATTCATATATGTAGTGTTATTTGTTGATGACATGTTGTTGGATGGAAATAACACAAGGACAGTTAGGGAGGTGAAAATGTAGCTATACTCCAAATTTGACATGAAGAATATTGGTGCTGCACATTTCATTCTTTGAATAGAGATCAATAGAGAGTGTGTAATTAGGAAACTTCAAGTAAATCGGATGTATTTTAAGGCAATCCTTAAGCATTTCAACATGTAGAATTGTAAACCAATTAAGGTATTGATTCATGATGGGGGAAGACTAACTACTAAATAGTGTCCAAAGACATAGGAAGGAAGAGAGAACTTGTCTTTTGATTTATATGCAAGAATTATAGGTTGTTTGATGTATGCAATGGTTTACACTTGACTGGATATTGCTCATGTACTAGGATTATTGAGAAGATACATTATGGTATCTAGTAAAGAGCACTGGTCTGTTGTCAAAAGAGTATTCAAGTATTTGCATGGAACAAATAATCATGCAATATGCTACCATGGAATACTTGAGGATGACAATGAAATAATTTTACAAATATTTTTGAATTTTGAAAGGGATGACAATTTGGATAAGGTTGAGTAGTAGATATGTATTCAAGTTTTTTGGTAGAGCTATTAACTAGATGCATAAGCAATGGTTAGGCATGACACTATCGATGATGGGAGATAAATACATAGCAGCCACTCATGCAAGCAAGGAGGTAGTATAGTTGCAACAATTATGTTTACATATTAAGTTTTCTGAACAAGTAGTAGGGATAGGTTATGACAGTCAAAGTGTAACATTCTTGGAAAAGAACCCAACTTACCATTCAAGTATAAAACTCATTGATGTACAATACCATTTCATTAAATTCATGGTGGAAATCGAGAAGGTGTTGATGATAAAATTAGACATAATGAAGAATGTTATGGATTGTCTAACAAAGTTGATGAATGTTGGTAAATTCTCTTGGTCTAGAAAGAAATTGGGCATGGGGGGCATGGTTCACTAAAATCATGACATTAAAAATCCATGAAAAGAATACAAGTGGGAGAACATGGAGGAATTGTACTCTTTGTAGGCAATATTGGTCAACTAGAGTTCAATTAATTAATTAATTGATCAAGTAAGAGTGACTGGGAATGAACCTCAACAAGTCTAGTTAGGAATAATCAAATAGGGACAACAAGTTAAAGGGATGGTCGAAGTAAATTTAGTGAGAAGACAAGTCGAAAATCAAGTCAATACGACAAAAGGCAAGTCAAGATAAGTTACCTTAGTCAAAGTCTATGGGTGGTCTAGTAATTAACAAAAGTTGATAATAGACTAAAACAATCAAAGGGATCATAGTTGAGAACACATGCATAGTCAACTAAGATTGATGGTCGATTATTGGTTGATGGAAATAAATTACAGTTAAAACTAGTTGGAAAACAATTAGGAATCCTTATATTCTTGATATCTTGGCCAATGGTCTTCAACAACCTATACTAATTTGAGAAGATATGAATTAGGGTTATGTGTTCCTATGTATAAAGCATGTTGTAAGGCTGAAGAGATATGATGAGATGATGAATAATTGTGATTAATAGAGATTAAGTGAGGTATGAATGCATTGGTGTTAGATGTGGACCAAGGTCAAAGTACATTGTAATATGGCTTTGATATTTAAATGAGAAGATAAGAGTGATAAATCTCAAAAGTTGGCAAATTTTCTTGGTTAAGGATTTCAAGAGAAAACTTTTTGCATGTGGTGTTAATATTTATAGTGAGACATTGTTTAATTTTTATTCTTTAATATCTTTCATACGCATTCAAATGTTTATGTTTATTAAGCTTCTAGTATGGTTTATATGTTTATATGTTTGAATCCTTCTACTTTTCTTTTTTTATTATGTAGTCTTTCAATTAACATTGGAATCAAGATAAACACACCTAGCTTAATCTATTATGTATTTCAAGTCTACTCTATATGACTTAGTATATGAGATCTCTTTATTTATAGAATAAAAAGCCTACTTTCACATAATAATTTGATTGCTAAAATTTATAAAAATATACATACTTTACAGACCACTTTCTATTTAAATTTACAACCTCTTAAAAAACACAATTAAACCAACCCAAATTGTAATAAATTTTTACAATATTTATATATATGAGATAGAAAAAACAAACACAAACTAACTTAACCTTTGGGAGAAAAAA
>APFE031653513.1:0-14802 GCA_000404065.3 Pinus taeda
AACTTACATTCTTAGTCTATTATATCGATGTTTTTTTAATTATATTCATGACCTTTCACATACGTTGAACACTTGTAGCATCTAAGATTCAATTGGGATGAATGTTTCCTTCGTTGTTTATGCCAAAACATAGAACTCGAACACGTATGTATCTACAAACCACTTTGGTGGTAAACAAGAAAAAGGCTAAAAAGCATGTAAGGTGAGTAATCATAATCATGTATATACAGCCAATATCAGCTATTTGTTCAACTTACTATCACCGTTCCATGTCCACGTGATTTATTTAAGACCAGGCTTCAGGTCTTGGTTGTAGAACTTAAAGTACTCTAGCGTATCCCCGTAAGTCTTGAGAAGTTCAACCAGCAAGAGCGAGGGTTTTACTTCGAAAATCTTGAAATCAATACACAAAGGCCCTTTCCATCCCTGCGGTGATCCCTATAACCGCAGCTCATAGTGCTCTGAATTCTTTAAGTTGAACCAGAATAGCTTGGCGGTCTTTTCAAGCTTCAACATTATGCTCAATGTTGGCTTAGTTGACGTGAACCTCGACTCTTCCTCTTGCTTCTCAACCTTGTTCTCGAAAAACCCCGTGAGATTGAATGTTGGCGAGTGGGAGATGATGTTGAAGGTGTTAAGATAAGTCGGTTTAAGGGTGAAGAAGATTGAGCCAGCATTGACATCTGTGTGGGTTTGTGGGCACTTCAAGCCCCTCAAAAACCAGGGGACCTGTATTAGCTGCGCAACGATGATTCTTGTCGAGGGCTTCAGGTTCAACAACCAAAGGATAAGCATTCAAATTTCAGAGGAAAACCAAGGCATATATACTGTGGTTTCCAACAACTGTCGCGTACCATCTGCTTTCAGTTAACGCACCAGCTGCCTTAGGTTCCTTCTCAAATGCTGATATTAAGGGGCATCACAATTATGTATAGATAGTATTATATTTTTTAGTAGAGAGTTTATGGATGAGATTGATCATGGTTAATTCTCATATTGAGACAATATTTGTCATAATGTAATGCTGGACCATGGTTGAACATGATTGACCAGGAGAAACAAATAAAGTTAAGGTTGATATTAAAATTTTTGTCCAATCAAGTGTTTACAAATTATTATTTCTAATTGTAATAAAAAATATATTATTTATTTATAAAGTTTAACGTTAAGTTTTTGCATAAGTCAAAATTAAACTAATAATAATCAAACTGTGAATCGATGCTTATTTTGGCAGGGATTAATAAGAAGATCCATGGTAAAACAAAGCATTCGCAATTCCTAAAATGTATGAAAATGAAAAACAATTTCTCATAATATATTTCGAGCATTATCACATTAAATTTCAATTCCAAAATATTTGTTACATTACCACATTAAATTTCAATTCCAAAATATTTGTTACATTACCAGCTTTATAAACCTTTTAACTTTATCAAAATTACAATGATTTAGCAATATTTCTATTAAACTTTTTTATGGTTTAAAGTAAACCCAGTAATGTTTTACTTTTTTAAAGATCAAAGTAAAGACATATTTATATATAATAATAGTTATATTATATATATATATATATATATATATTATATATATAATTATTTTTATTTTGTTTAATTTTTAAAATAGCAACAATTATAATTTATATTAAATTAATAATGAAGATAAAAGTTAGAATTAATTAATAAATAGGTTTCAATAACTATTATTATCAAAACTGATTTCAATTAACTCATAATACTAAAATATAGATAGACCAATTATTAATATTATTGAAAATTTTAATTTATTTTATTTTTTTCTTGGAAGTAGAATTTTTGGAGACTTAGTAAATTATTTAATAATTATAGACTAATTATAATATGTACTTTAAGATTTTAACCACACAATTAAAAACAATTTGTTCACCAAACCACTTCAAAAAAATTGCCATTTAAGAAAAAATTGTAATTAAATTTTATAAAATAAATTTGCAAACTGCATGTTATTAAATCAATTGTAACTATTGAATCAAAATTAATCGATTATAACCATGAGGGGGCGGAGAACCCAAGGTTGTCGGGATACGTGCCTTTCCTTCCCTAGACACTAATGTGTGTGATAAGAAGGCAGGATGCGTGGCAAGACATGCAACCGCAAGCCCGTGTGAAACCACCCATTGTCGCTCCAGCGCATTTATGCGAGGGAAGGTGGGAGTTCGGTCTCATACGACGCACAATGGGTTTCGTTATCTTATTATGCTGATGGCAGTTTGGGGTGAGGGTTTCAAATTGACTCCTTAAGCCAACCCCCTGGCTTATTGATGGTTATTGGAGATTCGAAGCAGCGACGTGCTACACCTCAAAATGTAACAGAGGTGGCACAAGTTTGCATAAGAGAGTCGTTTGCCCCTCGGTTTTCTATTTATTTTTGTATTTTTCGTGGTGTCCTCCAAACTGGGTGAGCTTTTAAAATCCAAATTGCCAGTGGCTCTAACCTAGTAATTTGTATGAGTTGTGGTTTATTGTAGTGTCTACTCTAGTGAGCACCATTGGAGTTGGACAAAGTGTCATTAGGGAATTGGGTAGGCCTTTATCCCAATTGAATCTCATTCCATTGGGTCTGAGTTATATTGTGGCTCTTCGACCCACTAGTGTAGTGGTGTGTGGTCATCTAAGGGTGTTTGTTTACGAGTGTTTGGGCTTCTTCTTGTGGTGGTGTACTCTGCTAGAATCGAACTGGTGGTGGGTGTCCAGAATTGGGGGTGCAACGAGTTCAAAGTTGGAGGGCATTGTGCTCAATGGTTGGAAACAGTCATAGTCGTGGCTGAGTCTGGAGTGGGAGTTGGACCCACTAGCGGAGTATGTGAAGGGAGGCCACAACTGAGTGGGTGTTAAGGTGGTCCAGGGGAGGACTACATGTGAAGTAGAAGGCAGACGTGCGTCGAAGCGAGGAGTGAATTAGCAGATAGCGAGGAGTCAGCAGCTGGAGTGCACAGCGTTGAATTTTGCAGGCATGGCTCTACATCATCGCTTCCATTTAGAAGGTAGTGTTAGTGGAACCACAATGGAACCTAGGCCTTGGTGTTCATACCAGAAAAAGGAGGAGGAGGAGGTTGGGTCGAGCATGACTCCAAGGTGAGGTTCACCGAGCCCTCGTTGAGGTTGATGCCCAGTCAAGAAGAAGAAAGGAAACCGCTCTCGTGCAACTCCAGCACCCCCAAGGTAGTCAGTGAAAATGCAGATGGAGACTTATGAGAAAAATCATCGTGAGGAACATAAGGCAATGATGGTGACTGTGTCCCAACTTCAATTTACAATGTCACTTATGGGAAGAGTGGTGGTGGTATGGCGTGGGCATATGCACATTCCAGACAAATCCATGCAGCTTGTGGCCTGACTGGCTCACCTGGAGCAACACGTGAGCTTCCCTTTTTGTCCCCCACCCTCCACTAGGGATGGGGCAAGACAACCCAACCTTTGTCAACTCTGACGATTGAGTATGTCTTTTGGTATTTCATTTATTCTGCCAGTTTTTTGACATTTTTTTCCTTTATCGTTATGATTGGCTCATTTCTATCTTTTTTGGAATGTTAGTTTTAGTCTAGTGGCAATGGTCAACAAACCCGAGCAGGGTAGGACCAACAAGATTTTTAAAAATAACCATATAAATATTTACATTTCCAGTTAATGGAAAGTTCTGACTGATAATAATAATTATTATTTAATAATAATAATAATTATTATTATTATTAAATGAAAATTACTTTATAAGTTTGGTACTAAATATTTTGTAATTTTAATTTAATTTCCAAATAAAGATAATATTTATAATCAAAATATCTATTAGTTAATCAGCTTAATCAGTTTGGTACTAAGTAATCTTGTAATATTTAATTTATTTCCAAATGAAGATGACGAAATTCAGATTTATAATCAAAATATCTTGAACAGTATTACATCAACAACTCTACTCAAACACTCTTATTGTCGGATTTTTGGTTTTTTTTTCAAGTTTTGCCAGATTCCCGCGATTTTTGGTTGTCCGCGCTCTCTAAATGAGGACATTATCTTTGGGTTTAAGTCATGAAAAAATTTAAACACACTATACCAACACGGTTGGTTGAGTCGTGGAATAACCCGTAACTAAGTCAATTAAGCTCTCGGGATCAACTGCATATTTGCTTTAACGTTCAATGGGTTTGTTTAAGTCGAGGTTTTGTGTTGTTTAATTCGATAAATTGTTCGATTGTTTTACCGAAATCTGCATCCCAGAATTCGTCGTTCCCGCCCTTTCAGCATTTTTATAGTACTATTATCCTAGGAAGACTACTTGAAGTGAGCAGGAATGAACCCCCCTTTCCATACGGCTGATTAGGCCATGAAACATGTCAGAAACACATTCGTACAACATAGGAGACTGATAAGCACAAGCACCAATACCACCCATGAACGTTTCAGTTTTCTTTCACAAAAATTGTAGCAAAATATTGCTTCGGAACTGTTAAAAACTATGTAAACCTGAATCAAATTTCAACGCACATCGCGATCCCACTGCGTATTAATTCTCAGAGAGCTGAGGAGCACCTTCAAATTGGCGTTGAATTTTTTTAACCGAATACAAAATAAGTGTCCTAAAATCCTTGCAGGCGACTGCACACATTGACACCCCACTCGGCTCTGCTCCAGTACGCCAAAGTTCACACTGCTCATGTACACTGTAAGTCAGAGATCTGCGGTGATCCACACGCTGCTCACAATGAAGCTCCTGCGTAAATACTAAACAGCAAAGCAATCGAATGATGGACAAAAATACACACCTTTTCAGCGTACTCTCCAGAAACGCACATATTTTTTATTTCCTTAGCACTCCCATGACGGAAGACGGGACCAGGCCCATACGGGTATTCGATACCAAACTTAAAATTGAATACGGCACCTAATTCTATATTCATATTATTAAATAATGTTTCATATAAATACATCATAAATACAGTGGTGTTGTTTCAAGATAGGTAAATTAATTTGGACATATAATCAACTGGTACAGATAATCAATTGGTTAAAAGAATATCTCAACCACACACTAATTTAAGAAGCAATTAGATCTAAATAATTCCTAAAAAATATGAACAAACTCCTTTACATAAAAAGAATCACAACCAAGACAAATAGGAATTATATCTTCCATTTTTTTTAAATATATGTTTTTTATCATGGTGATAAGACTCAAAATTGTGATCTGATTTTGTAAAATTGTACTAAATCATTTTTATCGAAGCCATTTACATTTTCAGATCTTGTTTCTGCTTTTTCTGCATACTTTGAAATATATTTCAACACAGCATGGCAAGAAAGGACTGGTTGGCAATCAACATTCGCTCTCCAAATAGAGAGTAGATCGACATTGTGAATATTCAACCTTTCATCATTGTGAGCAGGGACATAGGTTTTATGACCTTTATCATCAATGAAAAGTGAAGAAGTGGAATTCAACTCCCATGGTACTCCATATCAGCAGCTAAGTACATTGTCTTTCTTACGAAGACAAGAAGATTCATGACACTTTGTATGACGTTGAACGCAGTTGACGAGCTCTGTATAGTCTTCAAACTGATTGGACGCGAATATTGATGCTGTGTCAAGAAGACATGGGTTATGAATTGTTGATTGGTGAAGTGGAATATTTCGGTGTTCTGCTTGGCGTGGATTCCAGGCAGTTATGTAGTGGTCGAAATATTTCTTTGCATTAGTAATTTCTAGTGCATTGTCCCAATCAAGTGTGTCCATGTCTGGTGCATTTTATAGCCAGAGGAAGCCATGAATGTGTGTGGATCCTCGATGTTGCCATTCGTATCTGAAAATAATATGAAGTTTACATATGGATAATACATATATGTACAATGTATAAAATTAATGTAGAGGGAAATGGATATTAATTAATACCTGCACCAGTAGTCGATTGCATGGAGGCCTTTTTGTAGGATTTCTTCAAGGAAAATTGTGAATCTGCAATGCATATATTGGGCTATTAGATGTGGGTTTTTAATTGTGTTTTGAATTTTCCATTGGAAGGGGTTGACTGAATTGGTAGGAACACTGTTGGGCATGATTGTGTGCAAGTCATGCCATTTAGTATCAGCTGCGCTGAGAGTGAAGAAGAAGGTTGGGCTTCCTATTTGCGTGATCATATTAGTCAGCTCAGATCGTTGTTTGTTCCAGAAAGACCGTGTTCCTCGTAGGGCTGAACCGAACCGCATTATTTGCTCTGGCAATCTTGATTCTGGAGAGTCATGCAGATACTAGCGTAGATCTGAAACTGTTGTTGGCAAGTTGTTTTCAATGTACTTTTTCACGAAAACATTAGCTGTTGCTTGGCTACGGTGGCGCAATAGAATGTTATAAAGATAATAGCGGAATCTTGGGTGTTGGCCGAAGCGGTTATCATGGTAGTGCAGCAAGTGTAAAGCATATTCATGCATCTCAACTTTTGTAAGTCTTGGTTGCATGATCATTGTGTTTCCTGTAGGGAAAAGTGTGGGGAATGCCATGGAAAAGAGGCCGATGGTGTTGTATTCATTTATAGCAGTTAAAGATATTGGAGGCCAATCGATAGAGCTTGTTGAATTTGAATGGGGCAAGTGCAAATAGTTACAAATGTGCTCAAGCTCAGTGCATGAATTTGGGAGGACTGGAACGAAAGAAGAGGGTTGGATTTCTGATGGAGGTAGCATGACACTAGTATCATACGTAGAATCAGTAGTGACTTGATGTGGTTCAAAAGAGGAGGTGGTTACATTATGGAGAAGGGAAGAAATGTCTGTAGGGTGATTTGGCAGCGCAGAAAGTGCAGATGAATTGAATTGAACTTCACAGTAGTAAGGGTCATTTTTTATTTTGTATTCAAGGGCTGCAAGGACGTGTGATTTGCAAACGAAGAATTCGTAAGCTTTTTCAGATGGAGTTTGCCTTTTGACAATGAGGATGTCTAAGTCAGAGAGCATTCGGGGTAAGTATTTGGCAATAGTGGTGATGTCTTGAGGGAAACTAATTGTATGGCCACTATATTTTTATTGACCACCACGGGAATGAGTGACTTGTAGAATGGGGTTGACACGTGCGATGAGCATTTCTTCAACCTGTGTTAACTGGTGAAGGACATAGGGTTGTTCTCCAGGGTCCATGTTGTTTAGTTGAGAAAATAGACTGGCTGATTTGGATGACGCACAACGAAAACAAGAGAGTCTACCATGGAAAAGCTTTGTTTTCATTCCTGGGTATGCTTCCTTGCATATTGTGCAAACATGCAAGGTAGAAAGTCCATCAATCCTTTCTCGAAAGCGACGGTGTTCATCAGTAAGGGGAGGGTTATATTGGAATTGATGAATGTGAGATGGGTTGGGTTGTATAGTTGGGAGTGCATTTGAGGTGGGAAGGGATGTAGAGGAAGTAGTAGGGTTGTTGCGATTTTCATAAAGTAGTCGACGTCGTGCATTTATTCTATCCTTTTGTTGTGCATAAAGAAGACGGCACCGCTCGTTTTTGGCTGCAACTTGATTGTTTGTTGGCATATCTAAACAAGTACAAATAATTATCGTTAGTTTTGCTAAATGAGTAGTGCATGTTTGGAGAATGTAGTACAAGTATTAGAAATAACTTTTTTTAGGTAGACTAGGTAGAAGGAAAAACATGCAATTAGGAGTGATATAAAATCATAAGTTATTTTGGCGTCTAACATTGAAAGGAGAGAAGCAAGATAAAAAATATGTTGCTCCCTTCTTCTTCAATTGTTTTTTTTGTTTGGCATGTTTGAACGATAAAATGAATAGATTAGCAAGCAAGAGATCATTGTATAGCATGTAGACAACGAACGAGAAACATATGTAGTAACTCTTTGCAAATCTTAATATCTATATTATTAAAATGTAAATGGCAAACATACGTATTTTGGAAGGTCTGGAAGAGAGTATTTGAAGTGAAAGTTAAAGTTTGTGTCATAATAACATGGGTGTGTAATTTACAACACTATGAGACAATGAGTTGTGCGAATATGTTTGTTTATGTACAAGAAGTCGTGTTTGAAGAGACCCTAAAAAGCAGTTCACAGGTGGCGAACAATAGGTCGTTTTGAAGTGGACATTGCTTAAAGGTCAGGCAGTGCTTCTTTGCATGCAGAGGCATATTGAATTTATTCTGAATTGATCAGTATTGGTTGCAAGTGTTGAATACTGTCGAAAAAAATATGCTTTAATGCAAAGTGTTAGTTGGAAGCATCATCCTGAAATTCGGCCACAAATTTCCTGCAAACTAGCTGGTTCGATAGAAAGAAGGAACAAGTCTTTTGTCATGATACCCATGAGCTCGTTTCTTGCATCATTGAAAACTGTGACGTTCTGCAGATTCCCGGTGTGGTCATGTAGTTCTATTTTAAGTTTGTACCGGTAGTCACATTCTGGGAAGTTATCGTTACATTTGTACAATGCCATCCCATGGAGGAAACATGGGCCGTGCTTTCAAGTTTCTGCAGATTTTTCTTGTTCCACATGTATGCTTGGTATAGACCAAAGGGCATCCTTCTAAAATTATTCTATGCAGGGCCACAGGGCATATGCGGGTCACAGAAAGCATATAACTCCCAACAAAAGATAGATGCTTCCCTTCATATTTCAACCCAAATATGTGGCAGTTCATATGAGAATTGAGAAAGACTGGATGATCCAGTGCAAGAAGCTTGAGATCAGGGCTAGAGCTAGAAATGGCAAGGACTTGAAAATTTGTAGTAGTAAGGAGGAAATAATGAAGAGGGTTGCTAACATTCCTGGACTGGAGAAGCCCTCTGTTTTTTGCTGGCTGTTGCCGATGATTTTTTAGAGGACAAAGTGTTGTTAGAGGGAATTGGACAGATGTCAACTGTAGATTATAAGAGCCAGAATGTGCACATTCTCCAAGGGAATGATTATTCCATTTCCAGTACTGTTTGTTTATCTTCCATTTTAACAAGATCTGATTTTGAAAGTGGAATGAACATTTCAGGAATTAAAGCAAGCATTATTTAGTATTGAGTATGGAAATGCATCAAAATGTGATGTTGAATTCTTGTATGTGAAAAGAATATGTATACGTAGTTTTTAGGATAAACTGACTCGAGAATTATACCCTACTTTTATGTTGAACCATTTTAGTTTATATTTCTATTAATCATAATACCTCTGGCGTAGCTTGTGTCAAACCGATATAATTGTTTTGAATGATCCATAGGAAAATACAAATTACAGATCCTAAACAAAGATATTCAATTGGTACAAATGATGTGCAGGCATTGCAAAGTTCCATATTCCAAATGGTTGTTTGATTATTTTTCCAAACAAAAGCATCGTATGCAATGTA
Source organism: Pinus taeda (assembly GCA_000404065.3). Lineage (NCBI taxonomy): Eukaryota > Viridiplantae > Streptophyta > Pinopsida > Pinales > Pinaceae > Pinus > Pinus taeda. The sequence goes on from APFE031653513.1 coordinate 9,360, forward strand.
GTGTCCACGTTCTTAAGAGCAGATAAATAATTCCAATTTGCAATCACAAAGGATGATCCAGTTTTATGTTGCCTTCCCATGTCATGACTAGCTACAGTTTTTAGACTAGGTCAAGAACCTACTACAGAACAAAAGTATATTATGAACTGCAATGTCCATCTTCACAAAAGCACATACAACAAATCATAGTTGTAGGTTATGATATCTGTAATGTGTGCATATGGATGCCTAAGTATTTTCAGTTGATAAACGAGTAGTGCATGTTTGGAGAATCTAGTACAAGTATTAGAATTAACTTTTTTTATTTGAACATAGAATTACTATTTTTTATTTCAACATCGGTGAAGGTAGGTAGATTAGGTAGAAGGAAAAACATGCAAATAGGAGTGATATAAAATGAATAGATTAGCAAGCAAGTGATCAATGTATAGCATGTAGACAACGAATGAGAAACATATGTAGTAACTCTTTACAAATCCTAATATCTATATTATTAAAATGTAAATGGCAAACATACATATTTTGGAATGACTGGAAGAGAGTATTTGAAGTGAAAGCTACAATTTGCATCATAATAACATGGGTGTGTAATTTACAACAATATCAGACAATGGATGTGCGGAAATGATTATTTATGTACAAGTAGTCGTGTTCCAAGAGACTCAAAGAGAAATTCATAGGGGGCGAACAATAGGTCGTTTTGAAGTGGACATTGCTTGAATGTCAGTGAGTGCTTCCTTGCATGCAGAGGCATATTGAATTTCTTCTGAATTGACCAGTATTGGTTGCAAGCGTTGAACACCGTTGAAGTAGTCTACTTTAATGGAAAGTGTTAGTTGGAAACGTTGTCCTGAGATTCGGCCACAAATTTCCTGCATATCAGTTGGTTCAATAGAAAGAAGGAACAAGTCTTTTGCCGTGATGCCCATGAGTTCATTTCCTGCATCATTGAAAACTATGACATTCTGCAGAGTCCCGGTGTGGTCATGTAGTTCAATCTTAAGTTTGTACCGGTAGTCACATTCTGGGAAGGAACCGTTACATTTTATACAATGCCAAAGATTGTTAGAATGCTCCACAACCTTCTTCATGCATTGTTTTCCATTGAAATCTAATGGACATGCTAGAAAGTCGAAGTCGTCCATATGAAGAGCAGTAATTGTTGCTCGAACTGAAACCCAGATTGCCTTATTGGAGAGTTGCATGCTGGCAATTTCATAAAACGTCTTTCGTGGTAGGGCACGTTTCGAAGCAACACCATAATTCCTACTCAAAGATGGAGAAGAGGAGTTGTAACCTGTTTCACGGAACCATGCATGTAGTTGGTGAGTTTCTTCAACTTGTGGATTTATTGTGAGAGTGCTTGTTGGTATCGTCCCTATTGTGGTGCCATTAAAGGCAGATACGCGACCTCCTTTGATTGCAAGGATTGGTGGGTTATCGAAAGAGTAGAATTCAGAAAGGTTCTGTCCTATATAGTCACAATGGTCTCCCCATAATGTTACATCAATGCTAAAACCCGACTTGTCTTTAATATTAGTGTTTTCCTTAATGTTTCACTTCCATCTTTCCGTCAAATTGTTGATGCAGGTGAAGTGGAGGTAACAACACCAATGACATCCACATTCATATTTGGACGTGCATTTTTTACTTCAGCAATAGTCTTGAAGTGAAAGCTCTGGTGAGGGAGCGTTGGATCATCTGTGGGACATGGATGGATAGTGGAAGCAGCAAACAAGTAAATTTCCCATTTGTTCTTGAGGTGGTTGTATATTGGATTTGCTTCTTTCACTGTGCCATTTGAAACAATGTATAGCTGCCCAACTTGAATGAGATTGTAAAGAGATTCAGCCAGTGCGGAAAATGTAGAAAGGTGGATCTCTTCCCTATCACGATTGATAAGGTCAAAAACAAAAACTTTTCCTGAACCTCGTACATTGGTGTAAGCCTTCACTGATGTTTTTGCCGATGCCCTACCTTGGATTGACCAATATTTTCGGTAAGGGCTGAGTGCTGTGAATGGAATTGTTGTAGTTGTTCCTGTAGTTGGTGGAGTAACTACAGAGGGCAAGGTATCTTCAGCTAATGAGGAGCTAAACTGGGATGTACCCGCTTGTGCATGTAGTAGCGTCGATGTGTCCCTCGTCAATGCTGCTGAGCGCAGCACAACTTCAAGCTCAACAACTCGGATGGACCTTATGTAAGCAAGTGAGAAATGAATTAATGAAGATTCCATTTTCCTTCTTTAAATGCAAGAAGCATTTAGAAGGGAAAAATTAAAAGAGGGTAAATTCAAATGGTGGGCCTTACGAGGAGTTTTGGAGCACTATGCAAGCTGCTTTTTTAAGTAGAATTATCGAGCCAATTTGGATGTCTCCAGATACAACCTGTGGGCCATATGCAGATGGTAGCAAAGCCTTATGTTGATGTGTTCCATCAGATAGAGTGATATGGAAGTGCGAGGATGTTGTTTTTAATGAGGTTATAGAACGAACATCGATTATCTGAAGTAGTGGTTGAATCTCGGTGCAACCATTCAGCAACAAAGGAATGGCATTCGTTGTCAAGGCTGTCTCCATAATATTAATAGGAGGTTTCTTTTTCCCATGATAGGAGTACCTGCAATGCATCAATTTGACCACAACACAAAATTCTAGTCAAAGAAGATGTGATGTGAATGCGGGTTCTAATCTAAGAAGGCTAACTTTTGATGGTGAAACAATAATAAGGGCACGACCTAGATGTGGAGGAGAACAACCTCTCGTATTAACCACCCAAGGTAGACCACATTAACAAAAGTGCATGTTAATCAGATTCAATACTGTCAAAACATTATTGAAATAGGAACATTTGCCAGCCATTACTGATACTGATCCTTTCTTGAATATTTTGTTCGCACATGACATGTGATCTTCTAGGAAAAATCCACACGTTTTTTACACAACGTACAACCCATTAAGAGATGTGTTTAAAGCAAGGCAATTGCCATATATTTCGCTCACTTAATTTACCCTTTGCAGGAATGAAATGGATAGGCCTCCATAGTATTTTTTGCATAATTTATACTTATCTGTGCACTCTAGGATATGTCTGCCTAAAACTATATATTTCTTGTAAACCTATGCTATATGGTATTAAGAGATGTGTTTCAAGAGATGTGTTGAAATATGGGTAACAGGTTTCAGTCATCAATGTAAAAGAGGCATTCGGTTCCCATATCAAACAAAGCTGAAATACAAAATATAAAACCCACCATCCAAAGTAAGTATGAGAGTTTTCCTTTACATACACACTCAATAACTCTTGCTCACACTTTTGGTGGGCTCCTCTCCAACTCGAGGAGGGGGGTTCTTCCCAAACAATCAGATTGCTAAGGCTATCGAATGAACACAGAAGGTGAATTTTGAATAGTAATCCTTAACGAAATGGGTGAAGATAGTACACTGGATCAATGGGTGAGGGAAAGGAATATGAAGGTAAAATCCTCATTCTGCTATATAATTTCTCTCTCCTGTAATTTATTTTATGTTCTGCTCAGCCTCAAATCCTCACCTATCAAGTGTTATAGCTTTTTCTGTGAAAGCCTTTTTTGGAATCTTCCTCCCCAACACTTTGTGATGACTCCTGTGTTAGCGCATTGGAGCTCTTAATTGGTAAAAGATGATGCCTTGAGCTTTCAATTGGTAAGAGTTGTTGCATTAAGTCAGAGTGAATGATGATGGGAAAATAATTTAGAACAACAACAACATATCAGTCAATAAGCTCTTCTATAATTGGGGAAAGGATGCCTCTTAGAAATTCAAGATAACGTGGCACCATGTTGCAGGATATGAGGAATCTCATAAGCTTTATGTAGGAGTGAAGACTATGATCAATGAGTTCTAAAACTATAAACTTCTAAGGAACCAAGAAAACTCACAAGCCAAAGAACTCCTACATTGTTGATTGCACCTACTTTTTCTTCAATCCACTTAGGTCACACCTTTTAGCTATTTTATTTTTGCTTGAATTACAACGGTATTTTTTTATTACAAAAATAATATATGAAGCAAGGTAAAATCCTCAAGACCAAGTGCCTAATCACACCTTGGGAAATGGAGTCAAGGGAGCATTGATCAAACAGGGAAAGTGCGTGCAAATTTAAGGCAATATGGGTTGCTATCCATAGCACAAATCAACTAGTTTGCTAATTTTCATTACAGAAAATTACCTTGGAAGGCTACAGGGGCCATACTTAAGCATTTGTCATGAATGTGTCATTATGTTAACCTAGCGAGAAATTGGTTTATTATAGCAAACAAGTAATTTTATTATCTCTACCCACAGTGCACACACAGGAATTCTGAAAATTTATTACAGTAATTAATGAACTTGTATTAGTTCAGAAATCTTAGAAATTGTGCCACATAATTTAGCCCAGATTTCTTTCTCAGTTGTATGGCCTCCTTGGAAATTATGCCACTTCAATAAACAACCCCTGAACAGCCTCGATCTACGTGCATCAGATGTGATCCAAAATCTATACTTAAGCACCCTTGTATGGCATGTACAACCTCACATATGCACCCAACTACCTTGGGGATTGTGCAGCTGCATGGCTCCTACAAATGATTGCCTAAAGATGCATGCAACGAGAATAATTTGGCCCTCATTCTGCTATATAATTTCTCTCTCCTATAATTTATTTTATGTTCTGCTCAGCCTCAAATCCTCACCTGTCAAGTGTTATAGCTTTTTCTGTGAAAGCCTTTTTTGGAATCTTCCTCCCCAACACCTTGTGATGACTCATGTGTTAGCACATTGGAGCTCTCAATTGGTAAGAGTTGTTGCATTAAGTCAGATTGAATGATGATGGGAAAATAATTTAGAACAACAACAACATATCAGTCAATAAGCTCTTCTATAATTGGGGAAAGGATGCCTCTTAGAAATTCAAGATAACGTGGCACCATGTTGTAGGATATGAGGAATCTCATAAGCTTTATGTAGGAGTGAAGACTATGATCAATGAGTTCTAAAACTATAAACTTCTAAGGAACCAAGAAAACTCACAAGCCAAAGAACTCCTACATTGTTGACTGCACCTACTTTTTCTTCAATCCACTTAGGTCACACCTTTTAGCTTTATTGTATGTATGACAGTGACACTTGTGAAACTTAGGGCTTTCTGTTCGGGCTTAAACTCCAACAATTTTACCATCCAATCAACACCAAACCTTTATTCTTCCTTTTTGAATCCCACTTGAGCACCTTGTAACTTAGGCAGGAATCTATAGTCTTGGTCTTTTTATCAAAAATATTTTTAACCTTTTCCTGCACAACTTGAGATCTGACCTGAAACTAAAAGGTGTTGCAACCTTCAAACCAAATTAGTAACTCATCAAGATCTTAGGGCCTTTTGATTGGATTCAAATATTTAAGGATTTATTTTATAATCTACTAA
>APFE031653514.1:0-15298 GCA_000404065.3 Pinus taeda
TGATGTGCATGCCTCCTCAATAACAATACAATACCTCCTCAATAACCATAAGATGGATCACCTTCTACACAGGTGTTCAAGTCTCCTCAAGGACTATACGATGGATCCTTAGCATCAATAAGATTGATCACATTCTGTGCAAATGTTAAGGTCTCCTCAGTGATTATATGATTGCTCACCGTTAGCACTGATGTTCATGTCTTGTCAGCTCGAAATTTCCATCATTTTCTTTTACATACATGATCTGTTTTCTCTCTACCTACGTTTTTTCCCTCTTTGTTCCTGCTTTCCTTTTTCCCCAACCCAAGAAAAAATGAACCTCTGCCAACATATATTCTTCTTATCTAGTTATTCATTCTCCTCTTTCTTCCACCCAGTACGCCTCCACTTTCGCTGCTCAAGTCCCATCTTGGCGTTGTTCTTTTCTAGTCTAGCCAAGATCTTCAATTTGTTGTGTCTGTCTAGCCAACATGTTGCAGGCCAATCACATTGGAGCGAAATTTCAAGGATGTTAGATTTAAGTCACGAAGAGTGACTTCAATCTAACATCCTTGGAATTTTACTCGATTTCCTCAAAGGAGATGCCAATTTGTCTTGGAAGATTTGCTTGTTGATCACTCTTTGTTTCTCATCTCTACTATTGGCAAATGCCAACAGACAAATATTGAAATCTCAGCATCAATCCCTTGAATAGGTGCTAATTTGGAACAAAGGATTCTTTCAACAATACTACAATTTCCCCCGACATATATATAGCTGATAATAAAAAAATATTTTCCCTATGCTTTAATTAAAAGGTCTTTCCCACACCCAAAACAAATCTATTCTCCTAACAAAATTTAGATTCGGTGGTCCCAAATCATATATATTTGCTACAATGAGGTCAATCACCTCTACAGGTAGAGTAAGCTTCTAAGTGAATGATTAGGCATTGGATTAAAAGTAACAAGATCAAAAGTTGCTATATATAATATATACAACCTCCTTAGGGAATAGGTCCTCTAACTCTTCTAGAGCACTCAGCTTCCTCCAGTCTCTTGTCTGTCACCACAAAGTTCAAATGAAAGAACACAAGTTTAACCACATTACCATAACCTCCTTAGGGAATAGGTCCTCTAACTCTTCTAGAGCACTCAGCTTCCTCCAATCTCTTGTCTGTCGCCACAAAGTTCATATGTTACCATAATCTTTGGAGACCATTGAAACAATTATCTTATTTCTTAGCTTGGAAAACGATGAAGCTTAAATTCTTCGTGTCTGGCAGATTTTCGTTCCAACAGTGTTTTGATTCCAATAGCTAGTTCAAAAAACAAAGTTGTAAAGAGTAAGTCATGATTCTCTAGAAGATAACTAGCAATTAAAGAGGAAGGGGCCACACTCGAGCATCACTGGGGACCACACTCAAGCATCACTGGGAAATTTTGTACCTCGACAAAGGCTAATTGTAAAGAGTCATAATGAGACACTTCCTCAGGTGCCTGAAATTAATAAATAAATAAAAATGTACCTCGACAAAGGCTAATTGTAAAGAGTCATAATGAGACACTTCCTCAAGTGCCTGAAATTTTTCTTCTATATTCTTCTTCTCTTTCTAATTTTGTAGATCAATAGCAATTTTTCTACTATCTTCTTCTTCTCTTTCTAACTTTGTAGATCAAAAGTATTAACTGTGCTTGGAAAGGAAGAATCAAGGATCAAAAGCATTAATTATATTTAGATAGGAAGAATCAAGAAAGCATTTCCTATACATAGTGATAACTCATTTCTTAATATGAAAGAAGGATCAATAGAATTAATTGTACTTTGAATAGAAAGAATCAAGAAAGCATTTCCTGTACATAGTGATGACTCATTTCTTACTATGAAAGCATATTGACAGGCCAATGAAGCAGTGGTTCACTTGTGAGGTTGATGAAGAGTACCAAGCTCCATTCCTACAAAGCTCTACCCTGCTCGAATAGCTTGAATTTTAGTAGGTCGGGTGTTACTCCTAAACAAATTTGGCATATAGATACCCTCAGAATTTGGAAAGGGTGCTGTTCTTTAACAAAATTGCTATGTAAAGATAACCATCACATCATATTTGTTTCATATGAGAGACAAGAGATATAATAAAATTTATTTAACAGGAAACCAGAAGATTCCCCTAGAATCTGGGAAGGGTATTGTTCTTTATCAAAATTATAATGTAAAGATAACCATCAGATCATATGTGTTTCATTTGAGAGACGAGATATAATGAAATTTATTTAAGAAGAAGAAACCAAAAGATACCCCTAGAAACTGGGAAGGGTATGGTTCTTTATCAAAAATGTAATGTAAAGATAACCATCAGATCATGTGTTTCATGTAAGAGACAAGCGATACAATGAAATTTATTTAACAACAACAAATCAGAATCTACAATATGAACTCCCAAAAACATAATCTTACATATTTCAGTATGTGGAAGTTCATGGTTATTTAGAGTTCAATTATAATTATAATTTCTGGACTTTAAAATTGTGAAAGTCTACCCATTATCAAGGAAGTGAGAGACACTCTACCCATCATTGGCAGATCAAATTGACCAAATTGAAACTTTGAAGGGGAGCAAAGCTTCAATTGGATTCTCTAATGATGGCTAGGGTGTCCACTCAAAACAATGGGAATGTTCCTAAGTTATTAGAGTTAAAAATCTGTCTTACTTGAATCATCTTCTAGGCTATTTTTTCATAAATTTGTTAAAATAAATTCATAATTTTCACGTAGCTAATTTGCTCAAATACCCAAATAATTTTCATGTGACTAATTTGCCCAAATACCCAAATATCAAACTCTTGATGCTAGGGGTAACAACTGTCACAAGTGTAAGGGACAAATAAATGCAGTCACTCTACCTCAAACCAGCACAATTAAGCAAGGAGAAAGACAATTCACCCTCATGATATAATGGTTATGCATCTTACAATTAATCAAGGAGAAGGACCATTCACCCTCATGATATAATGGTTATGCATCTTAACCCCAGGAAAAGGATCACAAACAGGTTCTTTCCCCTCTACCAGTATCAATGGCTAAAAGTCACATTAATTTGTGGGGCGGCAAAATGAAAGACCCGTAGCAACTGAAAATGGAGATAGAGATAAAGCAATGGATTCAATCTTCTTAGGCATTTGTCACTTCTGTTGCTTGCTTTTATCTCCTTGTTGTCTAGTTAAAAAATAAAATCTGTTTTAGTTGTTGTTTTAAGGGTATTGCTCAGATATATCAATGTTAATGCCAGAGGTAATGAGCAAATTAGAAAGTAGGGAAGCTTGGACAAGTGGCCACCAGAGGTGGTCACACCTACCATGGGTAGGAGATGGAAAACATGTGTGGTACCTCCACTGGTGACCACACCTACCATGGGTACGGGTTGGCAAAAATGTGCAGGACAATGTTAATGCTAGGGGTAATGAGCAAATTATAAAGCAACGAGACTTGGACAATTGACCACCAAAATTGGTCACACCTACCATCAGTAGGGGATGGCAAACATGTGTGGGACCTCCACTTATGGCCACTCCTACCCTGGGTATGGGTTGGCAAACATGTGTGGGACCTCCACCTCAAACCAACATGATTGTTGATAATTATAGCTTGGACAGGTGCCTCTACAAATTCTAAGAGTCAAGCATGCAGAAGACGTCCAAAATCCTTTTTAGGTGTTTGCTCATGAGAAGTGATTAATATGATTTATTTCCCCTAGTCTAACTTAGGAAAAGTACACTAATTAATTTACTTGATTAATGTTTGCTATTTAAGGAATTAGATCGAATCTCTACCGTTGATCTCAAGTGAGATTTATGATCTAATCTTAGACACTCATCACGTTGATGTCAGTGAAACTTATGATTTAATCTTAGCCACTCATCACCTAGGAGATTAGGGTTAGGGATTTGGCTTAATGAAATTATAACTATAAGTCTAAGGGAGAGGTTAAAGAAACATTATTCTTGGAGGAGCAATTTTCTCAAAAGTGAAAGACTCAAAATTGAAGAGAAGAAGAAAAGGGTGCAACAAGGAGATTTCAACAAGAAGAATTCAGGAGCCAAGATCTTGGAGAGACCGGAGCGCAAGATTACAACAAGAAGAATTCAAGAGCCAAGATCTTCGAGAGAGAGGAGGGTGAGTTTTGTGAGGCAGCCAAGTTCCAGTGGAGGATTGCGCACGACCTAAAAGAGGGGTCAATTTCTCTGATGCGTAGGGGACTGTATAGATGGAAAAGAAAAGGTTGAATTGCAAGAGTTGAGTTTTTAAAGGCCGAAAATCTTCGAGGGTAGAATTTTCTAGCAGGCCGAAATTTCTAGGAGGTGATATTTCCAAGTTTTAAATTGATGTATTTCTTGTGTTCTCTAAGGGTTGTTTTCCTTGGTAAAGGGGCCCTAATTTTCTTAAGTAATAGAAAAGTGAAGGAGAATTTGTTGGGCAAATTGTTGTTATTGTGAATGATTTTCTATTTTTAATTCCACAAATTATGAAGTTAAATACCAATGTATTTATTTTTAACAATTTTAGGTGAAATATTTTTTGGGTATAAAATGAATTGCTAGGAAAATTTAATTAGTTCTTGTATAAAAATTAACATGGTATCGAAGCACTAGAACTTTGAGGAGAATGAATATCAATTTGTCACAAGGGTTGTAACGACAAAATAATTTATTTTTTTAGTTTTATGGGGTTTCAGTATTTGATTTAGAAGTTGTGAAGATGGTTGCAACTGAGTTGGGGTTTAAAGACCTGTTGGAGGGTGCATCCAGCTATAAGTCTGTAAGAGGATATTATTAGTGTTAATGGAGAATGAGATTTGGGAGCCTGCGAGTAGCATGTCCACCCCCTGTTGATGTTTCACAACTGGCTGCCTGTAACCAAAAGAGCGTGAAGTACAAGAGAATCATCTTGGATGGGGTGAGAGATCATGTGATCCCTCATCTTTATAGGAAGAAATCTGCAAGGGAAATGCGGGGAAATGTGGGAGGCTTTGACTAAGTTCTAATGAAAATGGTGTTGAAGGAGAAGTTGTGGAACAACAAGATGTCCAAGTTAAATACAGTTGCAACATCTCTCATCAAGATCACATAGGTCCAAGATGAGTAGGCTAGAGATGGGAAGGCAATATCAAATTAAGAGTTGGTTAGGACAACCTTACATGGATTTTCAAAGCCATGGGTATTCTTCAACAAAGGGATCAAAGCAAGAGAGAACCTAACTAGGAGAGGTTATGGGATGATTTCATTCAGGGGGAGATTCAATTCAAGGAGTCTTTTCATGGGAGCTAGTCCAAAGGTGATGATGAGAACCTTGCCCTTGTTAATCGGGCAAGGAAGGGAATGGGGAAGAACAACACAAGAGGAAAGAATACCTTAAAAGCGAGAGAAAAGGAGGACATGAACAAAGTGAAATGCTTTGCAAGTCATAAATTTGGCCTATATGCAAGTTAGTGTCCAAACAAAAATAATGGCAAAGGGAAGTCACAAGTTGCAACACCAATAGACTCAAAAGTGAGCAAGTTTTCCAACAAGTTCGAGGAGTTCAAGGTAGTAACATGTCTTTCTGGCACCACTGATAAATATGCATGGTTCGTGGCCAGTGGAGCATCTCATCATATGACGTGATTGTAGGAGTAATTTGCCAGCATGAGAGAGAATGACTTTGTAGAGCTTGGCAAAAGTGCCAAGTGTGCAATAAAGGGCTTCAAGCTATTCAATTCCAACTAGAGTCAGGTGAACCCTTAGATATTACAGATGTTTTTTATGTTGTAGTGCTAGACAAGAACCCTCTTGCAGTCTCAGCCATGAAGGACAAAGGATATGAGGCTTGTTTCCAGGATGGGTAGGTGATTATCAAGTCCAGATCTTCAACTTCTAACACAAGATGAGTTATTGGGAGGAGAGAAGGTAACATGTACATGATGAAGGGTTAGCCGGTACGTGCCTTGGTTCATGATAGTGATAACTTTGTGCAAGTTGTGGCATAAGTAAATGGAACATTTGAATCACAAGGCTTTGCCTATATTTCGGGAGATTGTCATTAATCTTCCTTAGTTTAGTGTGGAGGAATAGGGTGTTTGCAAAGGGTGTGCACTTGGCAAGTATGCCAAGACCACTTTCCCACGCAATGATTCCAAGTCCAAAGGGTTGTTGGATATAGTACATTCTGATGTGTGTGGTTCTATGTCAGTAGGGTCCTTGAGTGGGTACAACTATTATGTGACTTTTATAGGTGATTGCTCTATGAGGACATGGATTTACTTCATGAAGACCAAGGATAAGGTCTTTAATCGGTTTCGAGAGTTCGTGGAAAACCAGACTGGGAGGAAGATCGGAGTCCTTAGGTTGGACAATGAGGGTGAGTATACCTCAAATGAGTTCAAGGAATTTTGCAAATAGGAAAGCATCAAGAAAAGATGACAGTTCCTTACAACTCCCAACAAAATGGGGTTGTTGAGAGGAAGAATAGTGCCATCATCGAGGTTGTTAAAGCCATGGTTCGTAATCAATATCTTCCCATGTTCCTATGAGGAAAAGGATGCAACATAGCAATTTATATTCAAAACAAGAGTCCTCACAAGGTCTTAGGGGATAAGATTTTTGAGGAGATGCTGACAGGAGTGAAACCAAAGGTTGGGCATTTTTGTATCTTCGACTGTCCAGCGTATATCCATGTACCATCAGAGAAGAGGACAAAGTTGGAGCCCTCAAGACAAAAGGGCATTTTCTTTTGGGTGCAATGAAACTTCCAAGGCATATAAGGTGTGCATTCCATCACAAGGGAACACAAAGGTGAGCAAGAGGCTTTGAAGGTTGAGGATGTTGATATTTGCAACTATCGTCAGTCTTCATTGCTGGAAAAAGTAACTAGTTTCAGTCTTCATAATTGTCATTATGTATATCTTAACGTAATGAGCAAAAGAAGAAAGAAAAATATTATTTTCAAGCATGAGTTTCATGCTTTGCTTTACTTTGTTGATCAACTAGGTCAAGCATGCATTTCATGCAGTCAAAAGAGTCATTCTCATTTATACAAGACCCATTTGTGCAAGTTGTAACATGTAAAAGATATTATTTTTGTGTCTAGAAAGTAAATTTGACCTCCAAGACCAAAACAGCCCTGCCAGTGAAAAGTCGACCTAGGAGAGGCTTATTCAACCTAATGTGAAGGGTATGTAAGGAAGAGAGTTTAAATCATTCAAACACACTTCAAAAGTTCAATCTCAAGCAAGAAAAGGGAGACAAGAAGAGCAAAGAACAGGAAGTCAAAGAGCAAGAAGAAAAATCTGATTTTTTGCTTTGATTCTCTCACACGTGTGAAAATTAGGAATTTTGCAGCTACTAAGAGGCCAAGAATTGCAAGTCTGAACTGTAAGTCTGATGTAAAGGGTCGAAACTGAGATTTGGAGCAAATTCAAAGAAGCATGACTTTCGTTGACTTTGAAGACTTTGACTTGCTTAAGGAAGGATTCCTTGGAGGGTTGACTTGGTGCTTGGAGGAGGTTTTAACTTTGGTCTTTGGGTCTTGAATTTCTCATTTGACTTGATTCTATAAAAAGAGAAGAAGTTATTTCAATGTCTTCCCTTGGGATTTTGCCCTGGCTTGGAGCCTAAATTTTGTGTTCATTGTCTTTTATGATCTTCATGGTTTATGCTCTTGGTAATTGTCTGATGAAGAAAATCTAATAAAGAATAATAAGAAGTTAACTAAATTTCACAAGCAATTATTAAGGATAAGGATAATTGTTTAAATGCATGACCTACTAAGTTTTCCAAAATTCATAATGTATGCTTGAGTCATTATGAATTTGTAAAGAATATTTTTAAACGCTAAAGAAAATTATTTTGTGACACGTCCCATTTGAACTTCCAAAAGAAAGAAATTCAAAATGTAAAGTTTTTGGCTCCAAATGGTTATGTCGACCTCCTCCTTTCTCAAATAGTCAAGTTGGCTCCAACAAAGGACACACCCATTCGGCCTAAATAAAAACTATATAAAGTGCCAATTCGTTCCTCTATCAAGCTAAGAAGGAGCTCGCATCTTTTGTGGAAATTTTGGATGGTCTGAGACAAGCTTTTTCGTATGTTTTGAGGCAGCTTTCAGGTAGTTCGCCTGGCAGTTCTGAGGTAGTTCTGAGGTAGCTTGTTCATCTACTCTAAGGCAGAAAAGCTCGCAGTTCCGAGGTAAAAAATCTCACAGTTCCGAAGTAAAAAAGCTCGCAATTCTGAAGCAAAGAAACTTGCATCTTTGAGGCATCATATTTGAAGCAAAGAGACTCGCATCTTAGAGGCATCATATAGTATAAGTTTGAGGCAGCTAAGAGGAGCAAAGATCGACATCTGAACCATCCTAGTAGAGCAGCATTTTTGAGGCTAGAGCAAAGTTGTTTTGAGCAAGATTGACCTGACTAGAAGGATGGACCTTGGACCAAGCTTGACTTAGTTATTGACCTAGATGTGTCTCTATCGAAATAAAGAATTCTCTATTGAAAAGGGTGGTTGGGTTTTACTCCATTGTGGGTTTTCCCAGGGTAAATCTCGTGTTCTTGTGTGGCTGTCTCTTTATGATCCTTCTATCTTATTTACTATATGGTTGATGTCTTATGTGTAATTATTGAATGATGGAATTAATGAAAAAAATAAGAAAAGAAAAAATCATCAAAAATAATTATCATTAAAGAAGACCATGTAAAAATCAACAGACGAGAGGCCAACACCAGCAACAACTACTCAGTCTTCAGATCAAGAGGAGGAGCAAGAGGCACCTTCTAGTTCTGTTAAGAGGAGGCTGAAATGGCTAGAGTAGACACTAAGAGATGCTCAAGAGCATGTGGAGGCTCTTAGTAGTACTTTCAAGGAGAGCAAACCACCGAGATAGTTTCCTCATTAAATGGCACTCATGACTGACATCATTGACTATGAGACTAGCAATTACGAGGAGGCAATAGGCCAACAAGTTTGGCAAGACGCCATGGTAAAAGAGTATGTTTCTATCATGAAGGATGATGTCTAAGGCATTCTATTGCAGCCAAAGGGCAAATTAGTCGTTAGTTCGAGATGGATCTTCAAGATCAAACATGCTACAAATGGGAGCATATAGAAGTACATGGCTAGGTTCGTGGCCAAAGGTTTTTGTTGGACACCTAATCCTCTATGGGTTGGTGTGAAATGTGAACAGTCACCAGAGTCCAAAAGACCACTTGGTATATGAAGACCAAGGGTCACAAGGAATTGTATTATTGTTAATAGAATGTATCTCACATTTATCCTACTCTAGTTGTCTTCTCCATGTGCGTTTGACATGGTATCAGAGCGGGCGATCACCTGCCCTAAATTGAGCCACTGATTTTGTGGCCTTTCTGCCTAATAACTCTGCAATGCATATCAGAGTGGGTTGGTCAGACCTGCCCCTTTGCCATTCAGATTTGTGATTCTGAATCCTCTATCCACCAAATTTGAGTTGAGTTTTCTGCCTACTGTTCCATATAAAAAAAATAACGGACAAACGCACCCAAGGATTTTTAAGAAATGATTGATATGTTTTATACCCAGTGTTCCCTTTGCTCGTCATTTATGTTTGTGCTCCATCAGTGACCATTTGCCTTCTTTTCTGACAGAATAAAAAATAAAAAATAAATAAAAGGTAGAGGTTCTTTCTGGCAGATAGAGTGCTATCTATTTCAGTGATAACACTCCCTGCACATGTTTGCGGCATTTCAATTCTCTTTGTGCATGTCAGCGACATTCTGAGAGAGGAGCTCTGCATGTTTGTCTTGTGTGCCATTCTGAAAGAGGAGCTTTGCATAATCCTAATTTAGGTTTGCATAGTCATTGCCAATGCTGGGAGATTGCCCAGCGACACGACACTAGGAGACCTGTCTTCGTAGGCACAATTAATATCATTTTTCCTAGCACTTTTTGTGCTTTTATTTTGTTGACTTTTAACGGTGATGAAAAACATTGGGAAAAGCAACGACGAAGAAGGAAGAAGGGGAACTTGGCATATCTACGAAATTTCATTCATATCCCATTATTAGAAAGAAATTGCTTCATGTATTGTCGGTTGCGCTCTGATTTTGCAATTCAAACAATGGTTTTGGAGCTAAATACGACCTAGATTCCATGCTCATTGTGATTGTGTTTGATTTGAGGACTTTGGTTTGAAGTCTGTGGACTTCTTGGTTTGCCAAAACTACATGATTTTGTTGGGTAAGCCGCTAATAGATAGAAACAAATCCAATTTTTGAAGCCGACTTGTGAAAGTCATGGAAGACTATTAAAAAATGTGTGACGTCGAGGCCATAGAGGAATGTTGAGAAATGCATTGAAGCAAGAAGTTTATATGTGCACATTCTTCATGTGTCATTCCTGCCTGGTATGATCGTTGAATGGTGATATATGCATTGAACCGTAAAGTATATGCTTGTGGAATCTGCGTTGAACCATGTGAATTAAATACCGTACGTTTGGTCTGTTGTCCACTGAATGGTACATGTCATATTGGAGTTTGGTACATAGTTATATAGCAAAGCAGCCAAGGTTTACATAATAGAATGATTCTTTATAGAGGTGATGTATTCATATTGTGCGCATACAACAATTTTGTTGTGGTTTATTATCCATGTCAAGGTGATGTATTCCCTTCTGGCGGTTTCAATCTTGCATTAAATTGGTAATTTCTCCTAAAAGATTTGCATTAAAGAATGAGTTTAAGCAGCGTTGATTATGACTTCCAGTTCGGTGAATTAGTCGATGATGTTTCCATTCTAGACTGAATTTTATACTCCACAGTTAAACACAGAACAAGTTCTCTAACTGTAATCCCTAGTGAAGTTCGGCTCGCTTTTTTTGCAACGTGAAGGAATTTTAATATGTTGAAGTTGTTATAGGTAAAGAGAAAAAAAAGAAGGTTCTTGTGCTTCCCTATTGTTGCCTTGATATCTATAGTGAACACTTTTGGACTCTTTCACTTTCAAGTTCAAAAGTTTGGCAATTTAATTTTCTAAAACCATTGTTTCTACAAGTACATTTTTGGTCATTTGTTGACTTGAATTATTTGAATAATGAAGAAAATTTATTGATTATTAGAGTTATTAAGCACTTTAATATTATCTACTGGTGGAAGCATAGTTAAAGTCAGCAAAGACACTCTCGGAGATATTCAAACCTCTACAACATGCACAAGAAAACATAGAATTTTTGCAGTTTGAATCATAGTTACAACGAGAAGAATTACAACAGTGGAGTCATCATTCTGAACCTGTTTCTGTTCAAAACATTGAGACAGACTCCCATCAACATCAAGAATATAAAGTTGAGGTTGGCCATATGAAAGATCAACAGCAGCAACAACAGAATGTTAAATGCCAACATTGTGACCGAGTTGACCATATGAAAGATCATTGTTTTGATCTTCATCCATGTGAGCATTATCATAAAACCACTCATTCTTCAAACACATGCTTCAAAAACAAATCTCCTACAAGAACAAAAATTCACCTTGGATGGATCGCTTCTTGGCAATGGGCTTCAACAACGAAGAAGATATTTCAGTCATATGTCAAAACTTGTTCTAGAGTATTGAACAATCTTACATTTGAGTTTTCTCCATCTTCTCACCTTGTATCTGACAAGGGGGGAAGTGATGGTCATCTACAAGCTTCAAAGCCACATCAAGCAAGCCTGAGCCACAACCTGTCATACTAGATTTAGAGTTGTAGCTAGAGAGGATGCTCCTGAGCATGCCATTGGTTGGTGGTTAGCCTTAAACCATCTATGCAGGGTGAGACCTCCCTTTTCAAGCTGAGTTTCACCTTCTTCAAAGAATTGGGGACACTTCCTCTAGCAGAAGACTTCAGTTTCTTGCCAGTTCTGGAAGAGTTCCAGGAATTGCATTAAGCATTCCAGAATTGGTGGTCATCCTTAAACCATCGCAGGTTGTAGACCTCCCTTTTCTAGGTTGAAGGTCTCCCTCTCTGAAGCATTAGGGACAATTCCTCTAGCAGAAGATTTCAACTTATTGCCAGACTTGGAAGAGTTCTAGAAACTGCACTAAGCATCCCAGTGTTGGTTGTTATCCTTCAACCACCCCCTTATACCAACATTTCAAAGAACACATTCAGCCTAGTGTTGCCATGCATTTTTGCACATTTTTTTCTACAACTCTCTTCTTGGACTCATACATACCCCTTCGGATTAAGGGGGAATGTTGGACACCTAATCCTCTATGGGTTGGTGTGGAATGTGAACAGTCACCAGAGTCCAAGAGACCACTTGGTATATAAAGACCAAGGGTCACAAGGAATTGTATTTATATGTGAATATTGTTAATAGAATGTATCTCACATTTATCCTACTTTGGTTGTCTTCTCCATGTGTGTTTGACAGTTTTTCCCAAAAGGACGGAAAGGATTACGAGGAGACATTTGCTCCAAACATTGGATACACTTATGTTAGGGCTCTTATGTTTATTGATTCAAAGATGGGATGGAGGATACATCAGTGTTTTTTTAGTACTAGTACATATAGCATGTCCTTTACTTCCAATGAACCTCCTAACTCGAGTTGGAACTTAACAGTTCCAACACCCCTCACTGCATTCTTTGCATCAATACCACCACAAACAAGTCTCAATCACTATCCATTAGACTGCTAAATAGCTCCTATGCCTCTTCTTACATGGTATGATGCACCACTATCCAGGTACAAGTCAATCCTTCTGATGGTGTCGGTTGATAGATAAGAGACAAATGAGAAGCCCTTCTTAAACTTCAATGCAAACTCATGAACCATTGTTGACACTGATGTTTGTTGCAACTTCCCCTTCCCCTTTTTCTTCCTCTCTAAACATTGTGATACATAGTGCCCATTCTTGTGGCATGCAAATCATTTCATTTTGCTCAAAGCCTTCTTCGTTCTAGCTTGTGAAGTAGCATGTCCACATGTATTTTTCTTCCTCTTTCCTTGCCTTTCTTAATAGGTAAGGGAAAGGTTCTCATCATCACTCCTCTATTGGCCTCCTAGAGATTCCTCCTTAATCACCTCCTGAACAAAATCATCCCATAATCTTTCCCAATTAGGATGATTCCCTTCATGAAAAGAGTCCATAACTTAGTGAAGCCATTCAAGATCGTCCTTACCAATTCAGCCCCTGTCATGGTCGCCCTAACCGTTGCCAACTCATCACATACCTATGTGATCTTTGTCGAATAACTAGTCATGGTATTTGCTCTGGTCATCTTAGTGTTCTTGAGTTTCTCTCTTAGCACCATTTTTCTGTTTGCATCATCACTCTGATAAAGTGTCATCAGAGCCTCCCACATGTCCCTTGTTGTCTTCTTCTCAGATAGGTGAGGAATCACATGATCCCTCACCACATCCAAGATAATTCTCCTAGCTTTCACATACTTTTAGTTATAGCTGGCCAATTATGTAACATCTATAGGCATCGTGAGTTTGGAGTTAGCAAACTCCCATATGCCCTTCTCCATGAGAATCAATGAAACCCTCACCTTCCGAGGACTGAACTTAGATGCACCCTCAATGCTATGTACACTATGGTTGATATGTGGCTCCCACACAAACTATAGGACTGTGACTGCTCCTTTGTCGACTTCATTGTTGTCACCATTACTCCAAAGCACCAGCTGGTATGGTCTCCCTCTAAGAGGTGATCACCCATCACTACTCGTTGTATACAAACTGGCACCATGCTTATGCAACTCTCCAACCTTGTATGCCCCTTGTATAATCTTTGCTTCGTTATCGGCAGCACTTCTAAGACTTCACCCAATCTATGGTTGACTGCTAGATTCCTCTACAACGCGGCTCTCCTTGTTTGAATGACTATGTTTTGACCACTTTGCGGCACCATATGGGCTTTACAATCGCAACTCTCTTGTCAGCTAACAGTTTTATTGCTGACCTTGCTAGATTTGATGGCAGCTGGATTTTTCCTCTTAGCCCAACCACTATTGTCCTCAACAGTTGGTTTTCGTTGCCCCATACATCGTTGACACTGACTCAACAATGGTTACAGGCAGCTTCTTTGACATCCTTCTCCTTCCTCACATACACAACTTGTTAGAGTTGGCTTGCCCTACAACTGCCAACTACTATTTTGGTTGTTGGCTTGACTAGCGTCCCATTCGACCTCTACCTCTTCTACTACCAATTCAACCTTTATGATTACCACATCCCTTGTGGTCTCAAATCGCACCATTCTTTGTGGTGCCTAATAGATCTGCCAGCAAATATTCACCCTTTCAGTCTGAGAAGTTATTATAGAATTCATCTTATCAGATACTTTGTTTTGGGCTGAGTGTTTTCTACTTCATTTATTCATGCTTGGATGATTTTGTCTAGTAATTAGCTAATTATCTGGCCTTTGAGTTCAATTGTTTTGCAACCAAATCTGAAACCCTGAAGTTGATATCCTTTGACTCCATGCCCAACGGATTTTTGCTCAGTCCAACCACTCCATTAAAATCTTTACCCTACCTAAGATCTGGAGACTGATCTGAGCAAACAACTAGTTGTTGAAGTGACATCGGACAGCTGAGTTCTAGAGAGAGCACTCTCTAGGTTGGAAGGGCCAGCTTCCGACCTCCAAGACTAGTTCAAGGGTTGCCTCAGCATTTGCCTTTATACAACGGGGTAAATTATGAGTGATAACAGATCCCGAGCATTCACCTGAAAATTGTTTATTTGGGGGGGTTGAGTGACTTGCTATTCATGCATGTGGAGGGTTGACTTGCACATCTTCTCGTGGGGTTTAGTTGTCCACATATCTCTTGTCTAGTTTGATTAAACAACTTTTATAAAGGGGCACATTTGAGGATGCAATTATTTCTACTATTTGGTATATTTGACTTAGTTTACATCACACCAAGGAGGCCATGCTCACAAATGCAAAAACAAAGATCCATAGTAGTGGAAAAACAAAAACAAAAACAAGAAACTAACCCTCTATCACAAAATATAACTCACCCTTTATGTCATTGCCTCTACCTTTGTTATAGTGCCCCACATCTTTCTCACACAAGATATTAAGTCGTTTCATCAGTGCACCTCCACCTTCTTTAACCTACATTGCATTCAATTTAAACAAATGAGAAAATTATGAAGAGTGAGTTAAATTAAGACAATTAACAAAATTATATACTAATAAATAAGTAAATTACTTAATACATACCTCCATTACCTTTGTCCAATACACTTTTGAAACTAAACCAAGAGCATAGGTTGTAATGACTTGTTTAACTGCAACCCCTTCGCCCCCAAACCAA
>APFE031653525.1:3011-15447 GCA_000404065.3 Pinus taeda
TTAGATTCCACGCCATTTATCTTAGCTTCTGTTAGCTTTTGTGAGAGTGACATTTGTTGCACTTGGTCTCGTAATTTTGATATATCATGTAGCATTTCTTCCTCTTCTTCATGAGTCATCCTAGAGCTTTTAGGTTGTTTACTATGTCTCTCCATTTCCTTTCATTGGGTCATCAATTACCATAATAATTCTTCACTATTCCCTTTGAATTCCTCCAAACTAATTTTTCAAACCAAGCTTATCCAAATATTAAAAAAATACACACCTTTTTTCACTTTTTAGGTACTCAATATTGAATCTGATGTATCTCTATAATTTTGGATCTTCCAGTTCTAAAATTGCGACTTGCAGTAGCCCTCTGTGTCCTCTTTCCAATGCGAATAGTCTGATTGAATTTAGATTCTCCAAGAAAGAGTTATGCAAAATCTCCCAAGATGACATGATTATATACCTCTTCAGAAGAGAAAACTTGTATGAAGTGCCACGTGTCATTGTTTTGACCTTTGGGTCTAAAAAATATACACAGGAAACTACACTATTCCCTTTGAATTCCTCCAAACTAATTTTTCAAACCATGCTTATGCAAATATTAAAAACCTGTTATGATGGTTTTCCCAAGGTCACCTGTTTCAAATGTAATTCAGGAGTCTGCAAAAATACCAACCTCCTCAGATCATATATCCACAAATATAGCGCAAAAAGCTCTGACATTTAGACCCGAGGTTCAACGTCATTTCTTCTCAAATGGGTTTTTTTTTCGCTTCTAAAACATCATAGAAAAGGAAGTTATAGTGAAAATTCCATGATGACCTAGTTGGAGCAGTGAAACCCTAGAATCTGAAGCTCTCATACCAAATGTTATGAAACCAGCTCACAAAAAGATAGAAAAGATAGATCAATGCCTTAGAATTGAGCCTCTTCGATGGGGCATCCTCCTTTACATTACATAAATGAACAATTCTTGGATGATTCAAATGACAAAACCTCCTTTCTATATATAGGAGTCTAAGGGGTCACAATATAACCAAGCTTACCTAACAATAATAATATAAAGGCACAAAAATAACAATAGAGGTTTCTATGGGGCATAGTAATAACAATATGGTGACAATAGGGGCACAACAATATTAATAAGGGATAGAAATACAATAGTAATGGGGGCATCATTAGTATTAAAGGGACCTAACATAAAAGGACATTGGAAGAACCCATTTAGATATTGAAAATAAGGAATGAGTTGAGTAGTGATGCTTCACTGTAATAACTATTTGCTGATTGAGACTTGTCATGATATTGAAAACAAGAAATGAGTTGAGTAGTGATACTTGACTATAATAACTAGTTGTTGATTGAGATTTGTCATGGATGCATTAAGATTCTTGGTAGCATTGATTATTTAATGTTGCATGACTAAATATTAAAATTTGTATGCATGAATTGGATTTGATTAAATCTTATTGCAAGTTGCACACAAGTGATATGGTAGTTACATCATTTTTTGGTCTATTGGTAATAGTACACTATTGGAAATTGGAGATGTTTGGATTGTTACCCTAACTATAACTATTAATATTTACACACACACACACACACACACACACACACACACACACATATATATACATATATGCATGACAGTATTGTATGCATGAAATTAAAATGATTGGGAAAGTGAATATTTGTTAAATAATACATATTTATAACTATAGTTGCTGATGGGATTAAGTAGGGGTATCTTAATGACAACATGAGAACTTGTGAAGGTAAATTGTTGCAATGAAAATTGCAATTGTAAATGAGAAAGTATAATGTTATGATATGCATGATTATGTTATTTGGAAAATCATAATGTATACCACCTGTATGTTAGTTATGTTTCATGTCAATCTAGATATTTTGGACACATGTTAAGCGTCAACTATGAATGTATGATCTACAAAAAAAATATTTTAATGTGTTTACAATATGCATATGTTTCATTATGTAAATCATTGTGGGAAAGAGTGCTAAAAGAGAATTTCACATGCTAGACAGTTGTGAAAGGCTAAGAGGTCTTTGGTTGATGGTAGTTCCCTGCCCGAAGGGGTTGATGGCACTTACCTACTTGGATTTCCTCTCCCTAGAGATAACTGATCTAGGTAAGCGAAAGGAGTTTGCCAAGGTGGTGAAGAGGGGAAAAATCCTAGAACGAAACTCTTTTGATTTGCAACATGTTGGAGGAGGCCCAAAATTCCTCATAGATGGGACATTATCATAGGAATAGGCAGGATGGTCCCAAGAGGAATCTTGTATTGGACCCTTTATGGTCATTAGAATACTTGAGCTGGTTAGCTAGATGAATTTGATAATGGACCTAGTATGGTCTCTGTCAGAGAACTATCTAGATGTGAAAATCACTCAATCTGATGGTGGAAACCAGTTCCCATGGGTTGGGAGGAGCATTATTTTGCCACTATGGTTTTCATAGTAGAACACATTAACTAATCAATTATGTGTTGTGTTAAAAAGTAATTTTATATATAATTGTGTAAACATGCTATGTACATGTTGACAAGAAAGGAGCCTTGTGCTCATTGAGGAATTATTGGCAGTGGAATTGCTTTATTATATTACTAATATTTTGAATGTCTTGGCAGGAGCTAGGAGAGTATGCACTTTGTGCATTTATTTATAATTTCAATGATTAGAGAGCTAGGTGCTCTCTGAGTACTTTTAGAATTACTATGTGGATGCCTTTAGTAGCAACTAAGACAATGTGCACATGGTGCAGTGATTTATTAGTATAGTGATTAGAGTGTCGGTGCTCTGTAAGTACCTGTAGAAGTACTGTGATTGAAATATCACCTGAAATTACATAATTGATTGATAGTTAAAACTATTTGATTTGATTGAATATGTTGTGAATAATATGATTATGTTGGATTTGTTAGCGATATATTACACAGTGCTCACCATGGAGTGTGGGTGGGTTGTCAAAACATTTTTGAAAAACTTTCATAAAAGTAACCATGAGTTTCAAGAGTAATTGGTAAGTAATGGTAAGTTGATATAGAGATTTTGTTTTGTATTTTTTTCATTTGAATAATGGATATGTGGCAGAAAGTAGATCTTAGATTTTTTTGGAGTGTAAATGCTTATGACTATTGATAAATGTTATTGTTTTGTCTATGGGTATTTCTTGGAAACGAAATACTTCTTTTTGGAAGGGGAGGGACCCCTTTGTGGTGGCTTAGATGGTTATATCATGTGTAAAATTTAAAGGTCTAGTGAAATATGAATACCGAGGAGGTTATTTCGTTTAAGGGGGGAAAGTATGTAATATCACACAGTTACTTGGCATTGTTAAAAAGTAATAATATTTACTTCTACCATTATGAATCAATAATCATTTGCAAAAATAATTATATTTTTACTTCAGTCATTTACAAATTAAAATTGGTTCCAAAACTAATTTAAATATTGGTAAAATATATTGGTAAATATTCACCACTCCATTACAACCACCGAAGCTAACCATATCCTTTCATTTCTTTATTTTCTTGGGGAGAGCGAAGGGTGAGTGTTTTTTCTTTAGGGATTTACATTTTGCTTCCCTTCGTAAATCCTCTATCTTTTGATCGAGATTGTAGCTCTAAGGGTTGCATTTTTTTGTTGTCAGTGATTTGTGGTCAATGGTAAGAGTAATCAATTGTGAGGTGAGGAATCTCATGTGAAATCATAGATGAAGGCCATCCTAGGGATTTAGTCAAGTGTGTTACAAATTTTGTTTCACAAATGCTAAAATAGGTTATTGTTGGCAAAAAAAATTCAACGATTTGGAGACAGAAATGAAATCTTATTGCTAGGACTAGAATAATGAGCTTTATGTGCAATGCAACTCTCGTAGATTTCATTTTCCCTCCTGAAATTTCATAACTAATAAAAGAACACGTTGTTGTAGAAGAGTAATGTGAATGCACATATGTGGATAATTACAGAAATGAAAGGAGCTCATGTGAAAAGAAATAAGATAATTATTTTTTTGATTGTATTTAAGGATATGCATATGTTTGTTAGAATTTGATTAGAAAGGAATTTTCATATGCATAAAATAATTTCATTGGCATGAGATTAGTATATATTTAAAAGATTACATGCGAATTTTGTGGTTAAGAGAGATAAATAACTGTCACTCTCTAAAAACATTATACGCAAATCTTGTGGGTTAATTTTTTGATAGAATTCTTGAAAGAGTTGTTCGAAAATGTAGGTGCTTATTTTGGCTAGTTCTTAAATGAACATGTGTTGTTTGGCACATAGAAAATAACTATTTGTTTGGAAAGAGCACATATACACATGAACAAAAAAAAGAGAACGTGAAGAAAAGAATAGTTATTGAATTTATGGAAAAGTGAATGCATACAAAAGAAATGGTTAAAGAGATTTTTTTAAAAAGGAATATGACCTTTGCGTGCACGAAAAATATCACGATTGTGTTGGAGTTTCTTGAAAAGAGATATGCATTTGGTTTCATGGAAAAGAAACATGTGTGGGTACATGCTTGAAAAGTTAACTAATATGCTTTTGATTTTTCTTGGAAATAAGTATGTATGTATTTATTTTTCTATTCTTTTGAAATAATTTTTGCATGTGAATCTTGCTAGTAAGAGACATAAATACAAATCATATCTTGAAAGGGAAATATGTTGAATCAATTTTCTCTTGAAAAATATTCTTTTGTAAAAGAGCATGTATTGAATATTAAGCATTATGTTGGAGAAGAACATGCAGTTGTATGCAAATTTCATAGCTATTATGTCAATTCCTTTTGGAAATATTATTCTTGCATGCAAGTATAATACCTATAATGATAGTTCCCTTCGATAAGGTTATGATTTCATGCTAAAATAATAGCTATTATGGGAAATATTATATATTCACAAAATGCATGTCTATGCAATAATAATAGTTGTAGTGCTAATGCGTGTATAAGGAATACTCAAATTGTGATAGGATTCCTCAAAAGAAAAAATTCCTTTACATGCACGGAAATATAACTATTATGTTAGATTTTTTAAATGGAAAAATGGATATTTAGAACTATTGCATTACATATTTTAAAGAGAAACATGGATTTGCATGCAGAAAAGAATAAGTAGTATGTTAGATCGTGGAAAGGGAAACAAGTAATTACTTGCAATAAATGAAGTAGATTTCCTTTGTAAAATACATATATCCACATGCAAGAAATAATGACTAATGCATAATTTAGTTTTGGTTTAGAGAAACGCATGTCTTTGTGCATACAATATATTTCATAAATACCTCCATCTTGGGAAAGATGTTTTTCGAAAAGGGACTTTCATTTTCATGCACGATAACGATGTCTATCATATTAGCTTTCCCTTAAAGATGGGCATGTATTTTTGTGTATTATAATAGTATATATTGTATTGGAAAGATTACTTAGTTACATTCACAAAGAAGAAGTTAAGGGCTAACTCTCTTTGAATAGGTTTTTATCTAATTACATGCACGAAAAATATATATATATATATATAAGTTTCTAGTA
Organism: Pinus taeda; assembly: GCA_000404065.3. Taxonomy (NCBI): domain Eukaryota; kingdom Viridiplantae; phylum Streptophyta; class Pinopsida; order Pinales; family Pinaceae; genus Pinus; species Pinus taeda. The sequence goes on from APFE031653525.1 coordinate 8,563, forward strand.
TCCTTTAAATGAAATGGATGGTTACAAAGGTTTTGCTTTGGATATGAACGTGTGTTGGTGCGAGAATGATCATACTTCCATGGTAAATATTTTGACATGCTTGATAATTATTTGTTTATACATGCACAATGTTGTTAGAAGAAGCATGTTGTGATATTATATTTGCATCTCATGTATGCACATGAATAGAGATTAAAATATATCTATTAAAGACTGATAATTGATTGATTAATACTTTATCTAATCATGTTACCAAAGCTTGTAGATGACAATGATGAAAGGAAATGATGGTGTTTTGTGTAAAAGAAAAATTATGTTTAACATTGTGGAAAATAAGGAACTAATGGTCCATGTTGATGAGCAGGAGCTACACGATGGGCCACTAATGGAAAAATCATACCACATGGACATAGAGCGGTGATTTGTGGGTAAATGGTTTCATGATGATTGTAATAAATTTTAGCTAGGTATGTTGTATTTTAATGATATTTCATTATAATGTTTTATGAAAATGGTTAAGGGATGGACTCCCTTATATGCCCTTGAGTGAAGGGTGAACACCCTTGCGAGCGTTTAATAATAATATTAAACATTTGTTGGTTTTCACCCTATGGAGCTTCGAGGGTATATCAATGTTCAATGATGTGATTGATTATTGTGTCACTTTTACGATGTTGATTCCTTGCACAATGTGATATTCATAATGTCAGGTATGTGATTAATTAATCTCGTTAATGGAATCATCAAATTGATGCAATGTTCATCATGCAATTTATGTTAATATACAATAATAGTGGATTTTAATGGTTATGCAACTTACTATTCCTCTACTGAAAGTTACTCTATGTATTGATGAACATTTTATCTAATGGTCAATGAGGATTTGGAATAGTAATTTGTATAATTACCTATGGGTAATTTGTGTAAAAAAAATTAACTCCCTGCATTGTCATGCGAGGTCACTGGGGGATGTCACATGATGATTTGCAACCATGTTTATTTATCTTATATATTATGTGTAGGGACTATTTTTTCTCTATTCTAGTTTACTATTTGATTTTATATACATTTTGATTAAGTATTCTACTGTTACAGTGTTTTATGATGCTGATTTTTTTTGGATGCTCCTAATGCACCTATATAGCTATATGTATTTATATGATATGTACATAATGAAAATTCATTCATTAAGCAATTCCAAACTCAAAAAAAAATTAAAGTTTCATAGTTATAAATTTTTTTTTTAGTTTGAGATAAAAAATGTTCAATTTTGTGTATTTAATTTTCACCAACTTAATTTAGTATATAAATATAACTATTTTCTTATTAAATATTAGAAATTTTGAATCTATAAGATAAATTTTCACTGCATATATATATACTATTATAAAATTTAATAAGAAGTCCTTATTTCATCATAGATAGAATTTATTATAATTATTCATTCAAATTTATTCCATTCGCATCACAAATGGAATTTTATGTAACATTCATATTTATGCCCCTTAGGATAGCTTTTATTCCCCACTACTAGCTTAGACTCTCAACCATTCCCCATGACATTTGACCTCTTATATAATGGACTCTAAATCCCACAGAAGTTAAAATTTAAATGTCATAGTTTTCTATCCTATCTTTTTATAGAAAGCTCAAATTTTATATATTCATATATTCACTACTTTCAAACTCACAACATCTTCATTTCAATATTTTTTTGAAATTGAATCAATATATATATATATTATATATATCTTAAAATTCTTATACATTATCTATATATATTATTATATATATATAATCTATATATGAAATTCTCATAACTATATAGAGAATTCAATTTTTTTTAGTGGTACTAAGTGACTTTTTTTTTTTAAAAATATATCATGTTAATTCATTCCTAAAAATGGAAAATTTATTCAACATAATTTTTGTGAGAGTATTTTGTTCTTATGTACAATTAATATTCAAAAATTTCAATGTAATTACACATTATTTTTTAAATCAATTTATATATATATACTAATTTGATTTTAAAAAAAATATTTGTAAATTAATATTGACATCCTTCTATATGGATGTAATTCAAACAGTGTATTTATTGGACCTCCATTCATGATAGTATATTAGGTGAGGTATACTCTTTGGAATAATGAACCAATACACATGGTTAAAATTATTCTTATGGAAGGGATTGTTCTATGACATCTAATTTCATGCACAAGAATCAAAGTAGACTCGATAAATATTGAAATAATCCTTAAGCTTCCAATTCCATCAACACAAAAAGAATTACATAGTTTTATAGGGCATATAGGTTCTTACCATATATTTATTGAAAAATCTACCTAAGTAGCATCTTTATTGTTCAATCTATTTTCAAATTTTGCGGAATTTTCATGGAATAATTAAATTGAAATGTATTTATAAGCTTTGAAGTAGGAGATTTCGATTTCATCAATGCTACTAATCCCAAACATGTGTACTCATTTTTATATTTTTAGTGATGCATTATAGATTGTTATTGAAGCTATAATAGAATACAAGAAAGACAAACCATATGGTAATTGAGAAAACATATCTTGTTCCTTTGGTTAAAACATTGTTTCATTATATTACTAGTTATCCTATGATTATGCATACAAATCATTCTCCTATTCATTATCTCATGAAGAAACCTATTATTAACGTCTTGGTGAATCAATAGTTGTTGTTGTTAGAAAAATTTGATATCAAAAATATTCACTGAATTCATTTTTAATCTTACTCACAAGGGTGATGCTATGTCGTTGGAAAATAATTTTATAAACGAGAATTTATTTACCTTGTCTATTAACCTATAATTGTTTGTAGACATCAATAATTATTTAGATGTATAAAATCTTGCAAATTTTGTTACAAAATAGGGTCAACATCTTGTGACACAAAGAACAATGTACTCATGGATAGATGGTCATATGTTTCACAAAGGGCTAAAACCTGTCGTCTATCAGTTTTAGGAAGGATGAGATCATAACATTCTCCAAGCTTGTAGTGATGAGTCCCTTAGAGGAAATTTAATTGACAAAAGAATTGAAAATAAAGTGATCATATTGGCCTAGGATTCCAAGAATTATGTCTGAATTTTCTATAGTTATCAATGAGTGATTCATCTAGTACAATGTACTAAAATTCCACTACAACATCAAATATTAATGGAGCCATTTCAGAAATGGTCCCTTAACTTGTGTGACTAATCAGTCCTCCTTCAAAATAAAAAGTGTAAATCTTAGTGTGCATCTATGTACGAAATACATTGGACATAAAACCATATTCAAGGCCATGCAATGAGAAATATTTAATTTCTAGTCTTTTTTTGTTTTTCTCTTTGTGGTTTCCCATGAGATAATTACTAATTAATGAGCCCAAGTTTCATTGCAACTCATTAGTGATATCATCCAACAATTCAAGATCAAATGTTAGATATCCACCGTATACCATATGCAAGAAAATGGATAGGTGGAAGTCACGAAAATAAAAGTGTTGGAAGCCTACTTAACAAAGAGTATACAACACCTAGCCCATGGGGCTTTGGATTGATGGTGAATGGGTGCATTGTTAAGGAACTCCTTGCGATAGGTCACTCATTCAAATCCCTCGTGGGTGCTTACCTACCAAAAAAATAAAAGACTATACAACACTAGTGCGAGGATTAGTTTGAAAGGATTCCTAAATCATTCTAAGCCTATAGGAGAACCAAGAGAACTACCATAGGGTTTACTCCATATGAACTTGTATATGGAAAGAATGCAATCCACAAAATAAAATTTGAAATCAAGACATTGAGGACTACATTGCAAGTTCGGTAGGACTCCTTTAAGGAAAACCTTCAATGGTTAAGTATAATTAATGGGATTAATGAAATTATTCAAGATACATTACAAAAAACCTTTTGGATTCAATAATAATGGGCCAAATGAAAAGATAAATTCATCAAGAAAAAAAGTGTAAAGAAGTTGATTGAGCCTCTTTTTTCTATTCTAGATTTACAAAATTCAATGGATTTTTTTTACTTTCCAGTTGGGACCATATAAGATTGACACTATATGTGACAATGGTTCTATTAATTTTCTTACAAATGATGATTAAATGACCCAGCCATGGTAACTCATTCATTGGCTATAGTCATTATGTGCAATATTGGTCAATGTTTCACTCGTTATAGTCATGGCCATTTGAATGTGAACATGGGAAGTGTGTGTATCATGAGAATACACACACACACATTATAGTGGTAGGGCTTGAGATTTCGTCTCCCAGAGATTGCCCTTGGAAGCCCGAGGGAAATGCTAGAAGATCTATTAGGATAGCAGGGACTGTGATGACATGTCTCAGATGTCCCCACCACATAGGTATAAGAGGAGTAGATGAGGAGAATCATCGGGGTGACAGGACCGAGATGACGTGTCGGAGAGGTCCCACCTTGGAGGTGCAAAGGTTAATAATGGAGAACCATCAGGATGACGTGGTGGGCAGATATTGGGGAATAGGCTAGATGATGGACCCCAACTTGTCATCATGTGGAGGTTAGTGAAACTGTAGGTGGTTTTGGGAAACTAGAAACTGCCTTACGACACCCCTTGTAGTGGTTTCAAGGAATGTGATGGAGGGGTGTAAGGAACAATCTCAGTCATAAATATAGTGATGGATGGGTTTGGACAAACTATTTTGTGCCACTCCCTACCCTTGTTCACATTCAGGCATGTTACATCGATGTCGTCTTTTGATCCAGGGTACAATAATCGTGGTATCTTGATTAAACAAATATTTTACTTAAATATTTATGGCTCAATGGGATATGATGTCGGGTAGGGAGCACCACATCAATCAAATGTTGGAGATTGGCCACCCTCAGATCTATGGCAAGTGCCCCCCTCAATGACATTAATGGGAGGGGTACACCCCATGCATGTTGTCCATCTAATTTTTTGAATTGATGGCGAGGCTCTCAGTGGACTCCTCATGTGACATTAGCAAGGAAGTGTACCACCCATGCAAAGCGTCAATCTCCCTACTTAAATCATAGTTGTCAGATCTAGTGGTGGATGGTAGCGGCTGCTAGAGCAGGCCAACATGGAAAACTATTATTAGTTCTAGTGATTAGTGGATGGTGGGACCCATCACACATAACATTGTGACACATGGAAGGTTAGCATAATAGATTCCATTGGGGGTGTGTGTGTATATATATATATATGGTTATATAATATGGGGAAGTAAATTAATATGCTTACATATAGTGAATAATGTAAATGCATATAAATAATTGATAAGGAAAATGGACTTAAGAGAGAAAAAAAAATATTATCCCATTCTTTTAAATCCAACATGAGAATTGGTTTAGAAAAATCCATTCCACTGGGGTAAGTGGGGTGTGGTTACATTAGTTTCCAAGGAGGATTTCATTCAAGATATACTCAAACAAGAAAATATTGAGGTTGTAAGTAAAGTGTGACCCCACCAAAATTTATGTCCTAATTTCATCATTTTGTTAAGAAAATAATAATCCTATGGATCAAAACCTATTTCAAGTGTTGGATGGTGTTTTCGTTTATGTCAACCCATGAAGTTGACTAGGTTTGACTTTGACCAAAACCACTAGTCGTTGATGTCAAATGATTAATGAATGCATCTTAGAAATTTTCATATTACATCAAGATAGAAGTTATATTATTACATGGTTAAAACCCAAGTCCTAGGTTTGGGTTCTCTAGATTGAGGATGTGCTCCAAATTTGTTGAGGGATTTTTATAGTTCAAATAATTGAGTTTGGGAGGGAGATCTATGTCATTATATTTTCCTTGAAAATATATTTATGTTGATATGTTGTATGCCTCAAGAGGCCTATTGGTTTGAGAGATATTCAGAACTGAAGTTAGTGACCCTAGTTTCTGGGCTAAAACCCCAAGGGGTACTGACATGAAACCTCCTCCTACATTTCTCAACATATTAAATTGTTTATCAATTGTATTACCACCCCATATAAGTTAGATAAATTCAAAACAAAATACAATAAATAAATCATTGACTTAACACACTCACGTGCCACCTACAAAACACACCAAAGAGGGTTAATGTAGAAATTCCTTAGAGATTAAACAAAAAAATTTATAATAATTATAAAATGAATAAAACATACCTTAAGGAATATCAGGAAGAGTCTTTCATTATTATTTTTATAAAATGTATCCCTCATATCATAAGGCTAATATCTTTTTCTCATAAGACTCATGACCTTTGTCACTCATAAGCCTCACGACCTTTCTTACTTAACACAAAAGACATGACTTAATTAAAATTTTAATGCTATAACTCCTTCATGAATCTCTTTCCTTGTCCTATAACTATAATTTATGAAGTCCCTCTAAAAACTATAAAAGAATACCCATCACTCCTCTAAATAAATAACTTATCATGTTTCTCACGAAATTTTTGCCCTAATAATGAGATAAGTGAGGGAAACAATTTGGAAATTTTTTTTGAGGCTAAGTACAACAAATACGGTTCTCTCTCTCTCAAGAAAAATACAAGGTAAGTTCTTACAGATTTCTTTATTTTAATTTTGTTTTCATTTAGTGTAGGTGTAAGGTTAGGTTGCAACCCTGTTTGGAATTTTTTCTTTTGTTTGTAACAAAGACTATACTATGGCCTAGGGAATCAAATTTTAAGGTATGTTTATGTGTCATAATTTGAAGTTGTAGTGGAGTAATAAAGTCTCCATATCTGTGGAAATATTTTTAAGTACTCGTGACCTTTCAAAATTAGTCTTGAATCCTTTTAGGATTGCGTATGTTTGATCATCTCTAAGTATACATGACTGCAATTCTTATGAAGTACTTCAATGCCTGA